>JANSTQ010155664.1:0-11290 GCA_026167885.1 Bergia puertoricense
AGAATGAATGGGAAATTGCTTCCCCCCCACGGCTTACAAAAAAGAAAAAAAAATGTTTTGACTTACTATTCAATTAATTTTTAAATCATTATTCTACTCGCATTTAGTGATGTTACACGGGAAGACGAATGTTTGCGCAACATTGTCCGTATTTACTTAGAAAGAAGAATAATTCGTCTGAGACGAATTAT
Source organism: Bergia puertoricense (assembly GCA_026167885.1). Lineage (NCBI taxonomy): Eukaryota > Metazoa > Cnidaria > Anthozoa > Zoantharia > Parazoanthidae > Bergia > Bergia puertoricense. Next base: position 192 of record JANSTQ010155664.1, read on the forward strand.
TCGACTGACCTAAGTAAATACGGGACGCATCAAATAGCACAATTTAAATGTGTCGGACTTAATACGAGACGCATCAAACGGATTTTTTTTCCTGTTCTTGTTGTCGAAAACACATCCAAGCGGTTACAAAGTTTCTTTCCATTTAATTCGTCTATTTAGTGTGTCTCGGGTTTACCCAGTCGAATTATTCGTCTAAACAACACACTAAACAGACGAACTAAACAGCACGAAACTTTAGTTCGTCTGATGCAGATTTCCGTATTTATCTAAACGAATAATTCGTTTCAGACGAATTATTCGTCATTCTAGGTAAACACGGCTATTGTTGAATTGAGATCATGTAACATGATAGCGCTAAGATACGATTTTTAGCGCTATTTCGTTGTCACAACGTGTTTCGTGGTTTTGAATGGTATTCAAAAGCTCACAGCGTTCTTGTTGTTCGCGGCGTCCATCTTTCGCGCTAAAAATCGTACCGCGTAACATCCCCTTTTTATCTTCCCATCCAACGCGTGTGCGCGAAAAAATTGTTAATAACTTTTGTAAATGAAGTTTGCACTAAGAGTTTGGAGATTTTTGATAAAAACACTTACAAAGATGTGTTTCCGTGTTAAATGAACATCCGCTTTTTGCAACGATTCCCACCAGTGTAAGTTAAAACTCGAGATAGATGAATATTCAAGTTTTGAAAAACAAAAGTGGACTGACCAGTCTCAGTAACTGACTATATCACAATACTTAAAACTTGCATACATTAATCACGGAAAAACATCGAGATCAATTAAAAAATTATATAAGTTGGGAATTAAGTAAACACACATCAAGTATTCTTTTAACATGTCGGATTGTCTTTTAATGCAGACAAACGTATTTCAATTATTCTAAATTTTAGCAGCGTTGAATGCACTCACCGCTTTGGAGAATTCATTTTCTTTGAACTGTTAAGCCAATGTTTTAATAAGACTGGCTGCTTCTATGAAATAAATTACAGTCATGTTAGCTTTTCATATTCTGTTATTGTTTTGCAATTTAGTTGATTTGTGTCCTGCCAAAAAGAAACGTTTAAAATTTCGGTTAGAAGATTTGGCAAAGAATTTGGGTGTCTTGGAAACGGCACGAAGACTGCTTTGTCATATAAAGGTTTGGAGGTGAACATATTTTAGTTTAAGGTGGTAGATGTGACACTGTAACAAACTAAAGTGTACAAACACTCTTTCTTGAAATCATCCGTGAACCAAAAAGAAAACTTGTTTAATTGTCAGTGCAAAATAAGCACAGATTAGTACTTATTTCTGTAGTTAACGACTCAGTTTTTGAATTTCTCTTAGCAATGAATTCTCGGACTGATAAAACATATTGTAGGCTGTTTGTGCAACAGTCATTCAGAAAACGAAACCATGTTATGTTCAACAACACACTTCTCAGCGATGTGAAATTCTTGGTGCTCAACAGTTTAAACTGTGACGAAGAATGTCGGAAGCGAGTGACTATCCCTGCTCACAAATACGTCCTGGCGATCAGCAGTCCCGTGTTCTTTGCAATGTTCTACGGAGAGTTGGCCGAGACTAGAGACACTATTGAATTTGCTGACTGTGATTCGGAGGGGCTCTTGGAGCTACTGCGATATATGTACTGCGACGAGGCAGAACTGACCGGAAGTAATGTGTTGCAAGTTTTGTATTTGGCCAAAAAATACTTGATTAAATCACTCGCAAATATTTGCATCCAGTTTTTGGAGTCGCACGTCAACATCGACAATGTTTTTGATATCGTATCTACTGCCTCCTTGTACCAAGAAGAAAAACTGCTACAAAGATGTTGGAACCTAATAGATCAGGAAACTGAAAAGATCATGAAACTAAACGCGTTCGCTCTGATTGATAAAACAACTCTCTCACGATTGCTTGCAAGGCAAACTCTGGAGTGCTCGGAAGTGCAGATATTTGAAGCAGTGATGCGCTGGGCGTCAGCACAGTGCAAGAGAGCTGGTTTACCGGACGATGGAAGAACGAAAAGAAAGCTTTTAGGTGAGGAATTGGTCAAAATGATTGGGTTTCTGAATATGAAAGAAGAAGAGCTTTTACAAGTGGTTTTTCCAGCTAATTTTCTGAATAATAAGGAAGTAGTTGAGCTGTCGAAGCATTATAACTTCCTGTCATTAGACGGAGCTGGTTTTGGCAATTGTCCACTGAAAAGAAGCAATAAAGAAATTTTGAGATGTAGGCGTTTCTTTGGATCACTTTTCTGTTGGTGGAGCTACAAGAAAGAGACGGAAGACGCCATTGCATTCTCTGCCGACCGTCCTATCTCCCTCTGTGGCGTCAGACTTTACAGCAACGGAAAAAAGGGAGCTCAATACAGAGTGACTATCGGACTGTATCACAGAAAGTGGAATTCTGCTTCCTATGTTTTCCAAAGTGTTGTAATTTTACACGAATCAAGCCGAGAGTTTGACGTGAAATTTGAAAATTCGGTTATCATAGCTGAGGAAGAGGAATATGTGCTTAGCGCTGCTATTGAGGGACCGAGCTCATACTACCGCGCGGGAGGGAAGAGCTCGGTGGATTGTGAAGGAGTGACTTTTCGCTTTCTTGATGCGGGAAGCCGCACTTCAGTCAGTAAAGGCCAGATTTCTGAACTGCTGTTTAAAAAGTGCTGAGTTTCTTTCTGGCTATCAAAAATTGGCCGATGAAGGAAAGTCATTCGGATGTCTGTGAAACTCAGTTTAAAATAATCAGGAGCTGTTTTATCGACCACTCCAAAACTGAAAAAGTAAAAATTTAGAGTACTTTTTACATTAGAAAATTTGCTTATGTTAGTTAGCTTAAAACATGCAGAGGACATAAATAGAACAGAATAAGATGCCAAATTACCACGACATATTGAACGAAATGATTCCTATATGCCAATGTGTCAGATACTGCTGTAAACAAATATTTTCGATTCTCCACTAAACAAAGCAGAAGAATTCCAGTTGCCCTATATTTGATTGTTTTATCTCAAGTTAATTTTGCACTTGTTGCTGGCAACAGGCCAATCTTTTGGGACGTTATTTGTTTACACCTTGACGTTAAGAAAATCCAGAAATTCGTTGGATAAACAAACAAAAAAATTGTAAAAAAAGAAGCTTATCAAGAGAGTCGTCTGGCCAAGTTTGACGATTTAAAAATTCGAAAGTTGAACCAAGAGATTTGTATGTGAAGTTTGGGCATTTTGTAAACTAGAAAACTATAAGCAAATGTATGAAGTCTTTGGCCAACCTTGCCACCCAGAGAAAATCCTATGAATTTGCTTTACACTTTGGCAAACTTCAGATGTATATTTAGTGTTGATGTTTTTGATTAAAGAGACAAAACTTGGCAGAATAATTAATCTGTCAGTAGCTAGCTACCTCTAGGCAAAAACGCATTTGCCTACACAAAATTTTGAGCCAAAAATCTCCGCTTTACATCTGGGAGAGAGGTAAAATGCCGCTGCCTTCAACTCATCTCGACTAGATAGCCCCTCTCTTCACTTTGCTGTTGTTTTTGCCTACACTTGAAAGTGGGCTGGCTACGGCGCTTCTTTACATGTTTTTATCCTCTTCTATGCCTAGCTAAAACCGAAAACTCAAATGTAAATAATTAAGTGCGAATAATTAACATTGAACCATATTGTCTTTTTTTGTCAGTATGACAAAGTTTAATCTAATTTATGCTAACGCCAGAACCTGTAGGACTTCCGGAATAGATTATTAAATCGGAACAAGAACTATCTGCAATTTGTCAAAGTTTAATGTTGGTATACCTTAAGGCTTCAGAATACATTAGCAAACGATTTTTTAAAAGTGAAAACCGTAACAGCCTGTACGTATATGCACTTGTCATTTCAGTTGAGAAATTCAACTAACGCAACAAGAGTTTTTCATTGTCCAAGTTCAAAATTTTTTGTGCCATTGATGTAAGATGTTACAAGTACATAAGTATTTGCTGATTGTTGTTGTCAGTGAACATTGCAAAATTTAAGAGAAATAATATATTATGCAAAGTTAAAATTACAAATAGTTTAATTGTTTAAAAAGCCTGTTTCCATGCAGTAGTTGTAATGTTGTTTAGGAGATTTCCTTATGATTCAGCATTAATCTCGAAACGTGTCAAACATCTCAAAGGAAGTTAGACAATGTCTTGTAATTTTAGATAAAACTTTTGTAGCAGAGGATGATTGCCATGAAAATCATTTAGCGAGAACTAGATTAGCTTTCTGTTGAAAAAAACAAACAAAATAGGTTTGGGTTTAAAAGACTTTCTTCTAAAACTAAGGAGAATAAAGTGTGTTCCTAATTCCCCAACCCAACAAAAAGGCATTCGAATTGTACTGTGATAACCAGCCAGTCGTTTTAATGAAATGATCTCTCTATGACGTCATAGTTCTACATTATCACAAACAGACACTTTATTTTAAATGAGGAAAATCGGAATTCGTTTTGTTTCAATTTTTCTTGGTTTATTTGACCATAAGTACAATCTAGATATAATTTCCATCAAAAAATCATATCGCAGTACTTAGTAAGCATCCAAGTGTGGTTTCCTTGTACAGTCAACTCTCGTTAAAGAGGACACTTGCGGCACTGTCATTTGGTGTCTGTAATAGCGAGAGTCTGCAATAGCGGGGTGCGATGAAAATGACTCATTTTTTTGTTGTAAAGTATCATATATAACATATACTGCTATACTCTCTTCCAAATTACCGTTTCTTTTAATTTGTAATACACGTTTATATCGATACGTCATCATACAATATAGGTAAAATAACTAAACAAACTAGTGGGCTTTCCAAAACTTTGGATATGTTTTAAAATTACTATAACATAAACTTGAACGTAAAATTTCTTCATTGGTTCCATTTTGCTCTTTGTCATTATTTGTTATTTCTTTCCACAAAAGACGACAAACAGCAGAATATATGAAGTGTAAGTTGTCCGTTGTATTGAATAAATTATTACTTTGGGACCACATGAAGTGTCCGCAATTCCGTAATACCGAAAGTCCGTAATAGCCAGAGTTGTTTCTATACATTTCTTTATGGTTTCGGCCGGGGATTTAGCTTTTGTCCGTAATAGTGGGGTGTCAGTAATAGCGAGGGGTCCGCAAGGCGAGAGTTGACTGTAACTCGATTTTCCCCACTTGAATACCACAAAAACGCCGGTAACATCTGTGTTATGTACTGAGTGTATTACCATCCGTATTATTCTCTCTGATATATTTCACAAAATTATTGCATATTTCAATAAATAGCCGTTCTCACGTTACTCAAGTTCCAAAAGACTTCCGTTGAGAGTTAGCCGGAAAATGTAAACAAATTGTGACGTCATAGTGAAGTAGGGCAGGTTGCTTTAATCACTATGACGTCACAGTTTTTTCTAACATATGATAAATTGTGCTTTGCAATTAAAAGGGGTTGCTTCACGACGTGTTTTTTTCTCGGTAAAAGATGTTAAAATACAAAGACAGCTTGTGTTACTTATAATTCAAGCACAATTATGCCTTTGAACGTCAAATATGGTGCAGATGTGATGCCGGGGCTTAATCAGTTCGAGGACGATTGAAACGGATTATACATATACTTACGACAGTTGAAATGAGTTTAACGTTAGCCCGTAGTGCCGAAAGATAAATATGAACTACATAGAGGATATTACATGGCCGCGCGGAGATACGATTTTTATCTTCGAGTACTGAAATATCTCGCACGAGCGAGCGAAGAGAAACTTGAACCCTGTTGAAGTTGTTCTTATAAAAACAGCGTGTAACGTAATATAACGCCGAAAGGCATGCGTTGACCCTTCACAGTTCTGTCTGTTAAAAGGGCACTTTCACGCCTTCGTTTATTGACAGGAAAACTTAGCTATGAGCTAAAATAACTTTAAACAGACAATGTTCAGATACCAATGTAAGTTTTTCGACAGGCAAATAGTACGGATGGTTTGTTTTAGGCGGCGATTAGGGATTGTGTTATCAGTGGTGTTCTGGGCTGGAACACAAAGTAATAAATGGCTTTAAAATGCTTCAAACTTGGACAAATGCCATTCTTCAAAGATCTTTTTGGTCGATTAAGACGTTTCCTTTTAAAATTCTTCGGACAAATAACACAAAAGTCAGTCTAAGTTCTGAAAAAGAGAAACTTCAATGATTCAAGCATGAAAGGGCCCATTTAAAAAGGATCCTTTGTCAAATTAAGTCGCCCTGACCAATGCACTGTACACTTTGAGCAAGAATGAAAGATGCTAGCTATGGAAAGTAGCCGCAGACTTATTTGGTGCATCCGTGAAACTGCCTTAAAACGATTGAGCTATTGAACGTACAGTTGTTAATCAGGCCAGACGTCTGGGTGTAGTTTAACCATATAGCGGTGATGAATCTGGTAGAACTGTACTGTTTGGAAGCCTAGTTACAAGTTTCAACGGTGCAAGAATTTTGTTATTGTCTTGGATTATGGTGGTGAGAGTCTCTTTGTTGTAAACTAATGTAAGGTGAACAATTTAAAGTAATACAAAAACAATATTTTCGTGCAACTTGCACGTCTTCTTCCTGAAGATGTGCAAGTCGAAAGATTAATTTGTTTTAAAGACTTTATAAAACCTTATAAAATATGGTACAGTGTAGAACTACCATCGACTTACTTTATATTCACAGTTTGCAAAGAAAAATAAGGTTGTAAAGTTGACCACTAATTTACATAAGGCAAGTGTGCATCCTCCAAAATAATCAAACTGAACTGAGCTAGACTAGTTAAATGGCATTATACCATATTTTTAGTAAGAACCCTTTTTATAAGAACATTGTGGCTGTACAAACGACAAAACTTTTAGAACACACTTCATGCAGGCTGAGACTAAGAAAAAAGAACATTTATTTATACTGACATTTGAACTGGAAGTGAAAACCGCTGCTAAAAGTTATTGCGTCAGAGCAGTGCAAATTCACATTTGAATTCGCAAAGATGCAGGCGTGAGTGTAATATAAATACAAAGCCGTTAATTTTATTCAGGTCAAGTCTCGTAGAATTACTGAATACGTTTGAGTGAGTCACTATTTTTAACAGAACATTTTGTGGCTGAAAAGCAGAAACAAAGTTTGAACGTATGCAGACGCAATTAAACAAACTCGAAATGAAAGAAATTATGCCAATTGTGGGTCAGTATGAGAGAATACGTAAAAGCGCAATTCTACAGCGAAGGTAGCGTTACACCGATTGTTTTGTATTCAACAAAAAAAAGAGAAGAAAGGTGATATGAGAATAATTACATATTTATTAGAACACTGCGACTGATAAGCGGCCAAAATTTAAAATCATAAGATTATACGTCGGGCTGAGATTAAACTGTCGACGTTGATTTTGTAAATAAAAGAAATCGCTGCGTTATTTACTTTCTGTTTTCACACTTTCATAAACACACAAATCTTGTAACAGAACCATTTATTCGGGAATAGCTAGATAAAGTCTTGCTATACAGCCGAAAAAATGTTTTTCGATACATATTCAGATACGAAGAGGAGAAAAATTAGCCTCTGCGAGAACCCTATAGTTATTCAATACACCTCATTAATTTGCCATGTTGCCAGCATGGTGAGTCCCAGTCCTAGTAACAAAGGAGATGTGGGTTCGAGTCCCGCTCAGGGCACAAAAACAATTTTTTTTCGGACAAGTATACCTTGCTTCAACAAACAAATAAACACAGAAATCGATACATATGAAACAGCCTTTTAACGTAGACAGACACATTCTGATTCACAATACGGTAATTGAACATCTCCAAAATGGGTTCATGCGCAGAAGGTAAAGTAAAGGTAACTCTTATTTAACGTCGGTAGTTCCGTCAGCTCCTGGAGCTGGTATCAATGGAAGCCGACGGTGCGCACGTTACCCCCATCCCCTCCCCCCTCTGTCAGTGCTCCGTTTTACGGGTACCGTAAATGATCGATTAAGCGCCGCTACCTGAATAAGCGCCGCTCTCGATTAAGCGCCGCACCTTTACCGAAAATAATTTAACAAACGCCGCGGTGCTAATTTGGGTATTTACAAATAAACGCCCCACCTTTGTTACGGCGCTTGATATAAAGAGATATCAAAACCATATCGCTTGAGAAATAAGACCACGACCAACTCGTGAGTTCTAAAGTTTTAATGTAGGGAAACTCTTGAAACCGGGTTAATATAACAGTTCGAGGTGTACATATTTGTCCTTTTTCTTGCACAACTCTGAGTTCATCACCTGTGCAATTCTCGTGATACCTCTTGTATTTCATTCGAAATAAATTATACCCCCGAGTCCGCTATGATGTTGGCTCGCACCCCTGAAAGAAATTCCTGGCTATGGGCCTGAGATGCTGGGAACAGCCTTTGTACGTAGACAGACACATTCTGATTCACAATACAGTAATTAAACATCTCCAAAATGGGTTCATGTTAAACAGAAGATCAGTTAATTAGATATTAGATGTTAATTTAATAAAGTGTATGGAACACTATATGTTGTAAATTGTCGAAATGCCCATTGATCTACTATATAAATATATATATAACAATAGAAAAGGAAACTTTGGTACAATTTTCTTCTATCGTTATCGGGCTCCAGTTATATAACATTTATCACTGTTGAGCAGTCCTGGTTTTCTCCTGTTTTTTTCATACAGTGTTTTAACATTTTGGGGCTTGCAAACGTTTTTTCCCATCCCATTTAGATCAACCGTGCATTGTTTAAAGAAATCTTCAACTTCACGTCTCTAAAGTTTTCATTAAATTTTGGCTGTCCTATAGACTTCGACAGGAAGCACTTGCATTCCAACCGTTCATATTCCTAGTGAAGCACAGATCTGTTGTCATGGTAACAAGCTGACAATGTTCCCTCAGTAGGGGCTCGGCAAAAAGTCCGAACAACCCGGCTACGAACGTTCCAGCAATCGCCGTACCTTGTACAAAGGCACGCGAGAATTCTCTTCTGACTGTCGAGGTTTCGTCCTCGCCTGTCACAGCAACTGCTGTGACGTAGAGAGCCCCCACTAATCCCCCCACGATGAATTCGACAAGAAGGACAACCCCCACATTCGACAGATAGCGATACCAACTCGCAGTTACCAAAAACAGCAGAAGTGCGGCCAAAAAGACTGAAAAGATCCAGGTGTGTTTGGTGTAGGGCTTGATATCGGGTTTAATACACGACAATATCAGTCCGTATGAGCGACCAATCAGCTCTCCGATTACAAGCATCAAAGTATATATGACGTAATGGTCTCTAGGTCCGAATGGAGCGTCGGGAAATGCTATGGTGGTGCTGACAGACTGTAACAAAAAATACTCGCAGAACATTCCGATGAATAACGGTATAGACTGCTTCAAACTGTCCCAAACAAGAGAAAGTTTTTCGTTGCAGGTTAGTTTAGAATTTTTTTCGTTAGCTGTAGAATTAACCGGAGAATATGGTATTTCCTTATAGTGGGTTGCCATGGGAACCTCTTTACGATCGCTCTTAACCAGCAGATAGTACATAACAGGAACGAGTAGGGGAAGGCCGACAAGAGTTAGAACTGTTGTCCAAGGAGACACGCACCCAAATATGGTCATACCTGTGGAGACAAATAATAAAACCATGTTAGAAATACGTAACTTGGTACGACTGTTCATAATAAGTTGCAACCTACAAAAGAATATGCAAGAGGGGCTCAGACTGAATGTTCTTTAATTTTGTTGAAAGGTCCTACTTGCGAAATTGGAGATTACAGTAAACTTGGTTGGGTTTGCAAAGCAAAAAGTGAGATTTTGGTTATTATGTACCGTTATCTCTCGTTTAAGTCTCTCTCTTCTAATAAGCCGCCCGCCCCTACCTTCCATAAAAGAAAGTATGTATGATTTTGAGGTACATATAACAGTGTTTAAGGACAGTGAATTGGACATAAGATCTTGTCATTGTGTTGCTATTGTACCGCACAAGGACATGTGTGGTATTTTTTAATCTAAAAGTTCCGTTTTCAGTCATTTATGATCGTTTTTCATAATTTCAGTCCCTGTTAGGATCTGGTCTTGATCCAACTTCTGAATACCCCTCTTCACCTTCTCTCTATTTAAATCCCTTTCCATATGTCCCAAGATTAAAAATAACCCCTACCGCCTCCCCCCTTCGCAATTTTAGTTACGAATAAAGACCTCGTAGTTTTTATAGCTAAACTGATAAGTCAAGTCACTGATGTAATTATATATCACAGCTAAGTAACAGTTCTTTCAATTTCTATAAAATTGAGTCTTTCTTACTAATCCTCTGCTTTGGTGTGTTTTTAAATGTTTTTAAATATTGGCCCTCAAGATTATAAGAACTGATCTTGTAAAAACAGAGGAAGAATGTACAGAGCAGGCTCATTAGAAAAGGCCTGAATGTGCGGTAAAATAAAGCTTTAAAAGTACCGTAAATAAAATTCAACTTTGACTCTATCTACATTGGTTACCAATTACTATCGTATTTCACTGAACTCCTTGCCCTGTGCAAGTCTCCATACCAACTCTGTTCTTCAAATTAACTGTTACTGCCGATTCCAAAATCCAACACCAAATCCTGCAGGGACAGATATTTTGCAGTTTCTTCACACACACACACACACACACACACACACACACACACACTCACTCTCTCTCTCTCTGCCTCTGTTTCTGTCTCTGTCTGTCTGTCTGTCAAACTGTTTTCTAGTTTCATATACAAATGTTTTCAGAAACGACACCCGAGTCTAAGTCTAGAAGCTGAGTTTGTTTAATATGATTATCATATTGTACTTGTTAATAGATCTAAAGTTATTACGTCGTCGTATTTTTTTAAATTTGTTACAGTTTTGTTTTACACAATGTTATTATATGTTTTGTTATAGTACAATATATTTGTAATTTTGTCCTTAAACGTGTGTGTGTGTCTGTATCTGTGTCTGTGTCTGTCTCTCTTTATCTATCTATATCTATCTATCTATCTATCCATCCATCCATCCATCCATCCGTCCGTCCATCCATCCATCCCCCCACCTACCCATCCATCCATCCATCCATCCATCCATCCATCCACCCACCCAACCATCCATCCATAC
>JANSTQ010155675.1:0-11290 GCA_026167885.1 Bergia puertoricense
CAGGAGACAGCTTGTAGACAGACTAGTTAAGCTGCTGTAAATTGTGTAAGGTAGGTGGATTACCCTTTGTTGACTTGAGAACAGGAGACAGCTTGTAGACAGACTAGTTAAGCTGTTGTAAATTGTGTAAGGTAGGTGGATTACCCTTTGTTGACTTGGGAATAGGAGACAGCTTGTAGACAGACTAGTTAAGCTGCTGTAAATTGTGTAAGGTAGGTGAATTACCCTTTGTTGACTTGGGAACAGGAGACAGCTTGTAGACAGACCAGTTAAGCAGCTGTAAATTGTGTAAGGTAGGTGGCTTCCTCTTGTTGACTTGGAAACAGGAGTTGCCTTTCTATTCGAGGAGTAAATTTTGAGATGTTGACACGTAACACGCGCAGGTTTTATGAAAACTCGGACAAGATGCGGCACGCTAGAGATATTTTGAAGTCGGGATTTGTTAATGCGTTTTTGCTTTTGATCATTTTTAAAAGCCATTGCGGGATTTTGTAGTATTTAATGGCACGTAGTTTTGATTTTTGTTTTAAGACCAATTTTAGAGCGTGAATTTTTTCTCGAGCGTTTCAAGTTATTCTGTCTTACAATTCTCAAGATTTGCTTAAAGTAGGAAGGCTTCGCTTGCCCTTTATCTGTCTGTGTAGAAAAAAGCTTTTGAGAAGTTTACCGTGAAATGCTTTTCCCGGATTTTTTGTATACAGACGGGTAAATATTGGAGTAGTCTTTGCCCATTAGTTTCTAAGTAGGGGGAGACTTCTTCAACTTTTACCCGCCTTTATACTTGAACCCGAGAAAAGCATTTTTTGTGAGGTGCTTCTCTTAAGTTTTTGTGCACCGGCGGATAAAGGTTGGACAGTTTTCACCTTGCTTTCTGAGTAAGGTGAACGCCGTTCAACCTTTATCCGCCCGTACATAGAAACTTGAGAGAGGCAACTCTCGTTAAACTTCTCGAGAGTAATTCTACTCGGACACATAAAGGGCGAGAGAAACAACCCTGTTCCCAAGATTTAACAAGGGGGAAGACATCTCGCCACAGAACAGGTGTAAAAGAGAAGACTGAAAGGAAATAAAGAGAACTGAAAGAAAACCCAGGTGTACGTCGTGTGGGTGCAGGGTGCGGCGCACTACGCATAAATTAATTCTACATTTTTTTTTGCTAATTTACAATTCCCAAGGGAATCGAGAACAATGGCAACATCGAAAAATCGACTAAAAGTTACAGAGCATTTCAATCCCCTTGGGAATATTTTCTATTGTTTCAAGGTGTTAATTTATGTACATCTCATTTGCATCTCATTAATCGCCATGTTTCCTTTAAATTTTGGTGAAAACAATAGGAGAACAATAGACGGACAATGGTGGGTCAACTCTCAGTTTTTCTAAGTCCAGACTCATTGTTTTTGAAAATCAAACTCTTTCAAAACTAAAGTTACATTTCATTTTTATTGCACTCAAAATCCTAAGTTAACAATTGAGTTTACTTTTGTTTTCCAATTGTCATAAAACTTGAAGACCATGAAAATTAAGTGAAAATCTAAAGTGTAAACAATAGAATTTCTTTGGAGTACAATGGACGAACAATGGGAGATCCTTGGTTTTCAAAACAAGTCATTCAAAAACTAAGTTAAAATTTATTGTTTACAGCTAAGTAAACAATAGAATTTGCTTTGTTTTACCTTTGTCTCATAGCTCGAAATCTATTGAAATTAAAGTAAAAATCTAAAGAGTAACAAAAAAAATTTCCTGAGAACAGCAGACAAGTGATAGCGAACAAAAGTCCGACAAACTGTTTACCAACTAAAGTCTTTCAAAAACTAAGTTACAGTTTATTGTTAAAAAGTTAACTTCTAAAGTTACAAATGGGTTTGCCTTGTTTTACAACTTTTAAGAATTCCAAATCTAACAGTAAGGTTTTTTAGTCACGTATTTATTCTTGATCTTCCAACTCAGGAACTTTTACAACACTTTAAAATCTACAAATACTTAGAATTTAAAAACAACAAAATCAAATCTTTGATGAAGCAAAGTTTACAGTGAAAATGAAAGTCAAACTCTAAAGGAACTCAAAACATTTTCGAATTCAGTTCCTCGGTAAATACACAAGCAAAAAATACGAATCTACGATTGTTTGGAAATGTACTCCTTTATAAACTCAAAACAAGTTCGAGTAAAACCTGAAGCCGCGAATGTAACAAAACAACTGATGAAAAAATCTGCAAGTTATTCTACTAAAACTTCCTTCGTAATCTTTAAAAATAAATCTCCAACGCAAAGAGTATTTGAAATTGTGTCGTAGTTTTAATGCGAAGTTTATGAAGTTTATTTGCGATCTTTCACGTATTCTTCACAAACCGGCCCGTCATGAAACAGAAGTTTGTACGATTCATTAAAGTTAACTCCAGAACACAATAGTTGAGGTTGAACTTATAAGCTTTATTATTATTAAGCCGCGAACAATTTACAAGTTGTGTTTGAAAAGAATTGAAAATACAAGAATACTGTCAACAAACTGAAAGAAACTAGACATTCGACGCGTTCTACATGCAGCGAAATTACACAATTAGTTAGCTAACGAAAACTATGAACGAGTTCACGACAATTTATAAATTGTGTTTGGAAAAAACAAAATTGAAATTATACAAGAATACTGTCAACGAACTTAAAGAAACAGTAGTGTAAACAATGGGGGTTCTGGACCAAAGATTTTTTTACATACTCTCACTTCTGTATTTCAAATTTTTTCCACTTACACACAGAAATGCAAAAATTGAAAACGCTTTATTCTCGTTTCTCAAAATTCACCTCTTCTAACTCTCAATCCAATGTCAAACTCCTCTAGGCAAGGGCTTTTTGGAAAACAGGTTGGTCTTTCCAATTGGTTTAAATTCAATTGTCAAGGCTTTATCTTTTTAGGAATGAGTGATGAAGGAGATTGATTGAAAAGGGATTTTATTTATTTTGAACAGGTTTGGGATTGTAATTCAAAGAAATTCTAAAGTATTTGATTGTTGGTAACAATTTCTTAACTCATATAGAAAAAATTTTTATGTTATAGAAAAAATTTGTAGTATATTATTATGTAAAGTGTGAGTGAATTTTGTTATTCAATGTATAACAATTGTAAGTGGATTAAGAGATCATCAAGAGATCTTTGTGGTAAAATTTGTCGAAAAGAATATTGCAAAGAGCATTATTTTAAGGTAAAACGTGGATTTTTAAATAAACCTTGTACTAGTTGCGGAATTGGCTGTCAAAACCGCATTAATTTATGTCAAGGTTGTGGATGTAGTAGGGTATTTAACGTTTTGTATGTTTATCCTTTTAATAGAGAGTTTAAACGCTTAGCTGCGATTGATATTTCTATTTAATCAAGTGAAAAACTTATGTATTAAGAAAAGTTTACTTGTTATTATATAGTTGAGGTAAAATGTTATCACTTCAAGATTTATCGAAGCGAGTTGTTCTTAGAAATACCAATGGTGATCTTAATAAGTTACCATTACCAAAAAAAGTTCGTTATGAGTTAATAGATTTTATTAAAGAAAAAGAAACGTTTGCTTGTAAGTGTTTCAATGAAGTTATGAGTGAGTTGATTTTTAAGTGTATGTTTAATGATCCTTATTATGAAGACTAACTACAGAACCACAATGGGATTATATTAATAACCGAATTTATGAAGATAAATCAGATGATCAATGTCATTATAATAATAGTTCTGTTACTCTTCATAAGGAAGAATTTAAAAATCCATGGGATGTACCATCGTGTAAACGTAATATTCCAAATTTTATAAAAGGTGTACCATTTGATGAACATCTTATTCAAGACATGAGTGATGATTACTTATATTTTATTGAAAATTATGATGATGATGAAATAGATGAACCTGATTGTATACATTGTACTATTAATGATTTTTAGATAAGGGTGTTCCCTCTTTTTTCTGTTAATTGCTTAATAAGAACATCAATTATCCTTTGCTGTTTCTCTATAATATTTTCATAGAACTTTAACTGAATTTTGTTCTCATGATGCTTTAACATAATAATATTTCTTTTTTTTCAATATTTGGGAAGATTCAAAAGCTATTTCTTTTCCATAACAATTTACACCTTTAAGAGATTCTTTATCATTTAATGTTACTGTTATCCAAACAGTATCAAAGTTTGATGCTATACAAATTTTATCTCCAATATTTACCTCTTCACTCATTATGTTTTACATATATATGTGTCTTTTTAAATAAAATTTATTGAATGTTTAAAAGCTTATAGCGCGTGATTTTTTGTTCGATCTAACAAGGCTTTCAATGCTGACACACAAATCTGCAACAAGATCATCTGTCCATTGAATCTCTTGTATAAATAAAGTGATATCTGATTCATCGCCATGTCTTAAAAATGTTTGAATTTGATTAAGAATCTGAAGATAACGGCTTATAGCTAATTCACAAGATTCAACTTTTTTCTCATATCGTTTTATCTTTATAACTCCAGCTATTACGATTCCAATAGAATTTATACTAGTTAAAACGATTCTGTTTAATGTAATTGCTCCAGTAATGGTTCCAACTGAAATTAAAAGTAAAGCTATTATACTTAGTAATTGGAAACGAACTTTATATCTTTTTGAGATTGTTTGATAGTTTAGTAACTTTTTTGAATACGTTTCTTTCAAACAGTTTAAAACTTCAATTGTGCTTCTTTCACCATCTACTTGATCAGCCATTATTGTCTATAGGTTATAGATTGTGTAATGAATTTTATTTCATATATGCGAGAATCTTTTTGAATATTTCCACTTGAAAATGTTAATTTGAATACTGCTGAAACATTATTTGAATTTAATGTAATCAATGTATAATTACTACCAATAATTTGTTCAGCTGATGTATCCGAAATTATTGTATTAGATTGTCTAGATTCATTTAATCTTTCTATTTTCCATGTTCCTAAATCTTTAAATGTTTTTTATTACAGTAGTTATTGATATTTGATGTATGCATACAAGAAATGGGAAAGTAAAGATTATATAATTTGAATTATCTCCTGTATATGCTTTTGGAAAATTATAGTATGATGTATTTATTCCATCAATAGTATTAGTAATTGGAGATATTAAACTATCTTGAAAGTTTGTTGATATATTAATTTGACTTCTTCTATCACCTTGATAAAGACTTGCATAATAAGGAATGAAAACTGTATTTATATCCTGTTTTTCTGATATTGCTGGTTGCCAATCAATATTATCAAGAAGTAATGGATCAACAGGTCCCTCACCTTGTTGTCCCATTATGAATAATCCTATTTCAACTCCTGTTTCACAATTTATAACAATAGTGATTGAATTTTTTACTTTTGAATCTATAACAACTAAACGAATGTTATGTATAACAACATCATCTTCTTGTGAATCTTTATACCGTGTTTGTGAACCGCTTGTGTTATATGTTATATTCATACTAAAAACACCTCTTTTCAAAGTTGTAGGATCAGCTATTCCTTCTATTCTAAGACCATATATATCAGGTATAAGATGTCCAAGATTCAAAGACAAGGTTGCAGGAGATGCTAATAACACACATACCGCATGTTGTGGCTCGTTATGATATTATCTTAAAAAGTCTTTTGGACCCCCACCAAAGACAAATGCATAAAAATTTCTATCAACTGTAAAATCAGATGATTTAGGTTTGAATTCATTTTTTGTATGAACAGTACGATAGCTATCATTTAGGTCAACATACGCTTCCTGAGGATTAGAAGGATCAGCGAGTCCAGTTATCTTTTTTGTACCTAATTTTAGATCACTTGTCATTGCTTGTGTTCCATCTCTTAATACAAGTGTTGAAGTGTTAAGAGTTTTATTATCAACATAATCTTTCGTAGCAGCATCTTGTTTAGCTATTGGAGATGATAATCCTTCTATTTTCGCACCTTGCATAGAAATACCTTTTGAAAAAACATTTCTTGTCATCATAACAGGTTCAAACTGCTTATCAACATATTCTTTCGTAGTAGCTTCATTAGGATTAGAAGGATTTTTTACGTTTGTTAATTTCTTGTTTTGTATATGAGAGTTACCTGCTGAATCAAGAACGAAACCAATTCCTTGAGGACCGCGAGGACCAACTCTTAAGATTGTTTCACCCCAATCGTTGAAAATTCCCATCTTATATATAACAACAGAAAAAAGCTTTAAATAAAAAGTTTAAGGATATAGAGTAAATCCAGATGTAGTTTTTTCAACTCAAATGATATGCTTTGTTCTTGCTTGAATTGCTTTACCAAGATCATCAGGAGCTTCAACCATTTTAATTCACCCCAATCGCGGTGTGTCAAAGTCATATCAACTTTACCGTTTGAAAGAACAGTATAAGCACCATTAAGATAAAAGAACTCATCTGTTTTTAAACTGTTCCATGTTACTCGTTTAAGATTAGATGCCATGATGTAATAATATATTGCTATATTTCTTTAACTAATTGATATTAATTTTATAGCATAAGTTGCAAGTCCGTTCCTATTAGTCCATGCAGCTGGAATCGATTGCGTTCCTTTAGTATAATAGCCAAAATTCTGAGCTGTAACTTTTACAGAACTATCTGTAGCATCTGAAATAAGAATTTCTCCAACGTAATGATATTTCCATTGAGCTCTTGAACCAAGAGTGTCACCAAATATGTTTATTTGTTGTGGATTAGTATCATTACGAGAAATAATCAAAGTCTGTCTTTGATTTGGAAGAAACATTTGCACAGTGCATATTACAAAGTTCCATTTAAAAGCTTTAAAAGTGAAAACGTGATTTGAATTACTAGTAATAGTTTGAGTGAAATTTATTGCTCTTGTTTGTGTTGAAATAATTTTATCTTTCTTATTTGGTGAACAGTAATCATTAAAGATGCCCATTTTTTAAACAATACCATAAAAGTTTCTTGTAATATGGTTTTTAGGCTTATCTATAAAGGCAAAATCAAAAGGATAAGCAACAGCTCTTTCATACTGAAAACGTGGTATTGATAGTTCAGAACAAATTGCACTTCTTTCGTTTTTTGTTGGGAAAGCGAATATTGCAAAATGACTACAATTTAATCTTATTGTTTTTGGAGTTTTATAATACGATTGTGATAAATATATAACACTACAATTTCGATGACGTCCTCCTGTAAAGTAATCACAAATTTTATTTTGTTGTGCTTCAGGTTTGCTAACATAATCATCAAATATGATTATTTTATTTGAATCTGAATCAAGTTTTTCTAAATCAGGTATTTCACTTATTTGTGTTCCAGTAGTCATTGCATCATAACCAATCTCTTTACTTATACTTTTCATAAGATTGATAAGTTCTTCATAAAATCCTTGATGAAGATTCGGACAGAATAAATACAATTTATCATAAAAGACTAGAGGTTTTCTTATAATATGACAAAGTAAATTGTTCTTTCCTGAACCTGAAGGGTCTGCAATTAGTAGTCTAAAAGGGCGGTCAGGCATATAGTTATACAATTGGTAAAATTTTGATTTTTTATCTTTAGAGTCATAGTTTGGAATATCCATTATACAAAAGTATATATATATTATATACAAAATGGATATTGAAAGGTATCTTGATTATGCTATTCAAAAATCAAAATCTGATGAAAAGGTTGAACTTTTAAAAAACACTTTAAAAGAAATTAGAAATGAAGAGAAGACCAAAAAGATGGACATTTCTGAAAATCTTTCTCCATTGATTGAAAAACTTGATGAGATAAAAATAACACAAGAAGAGCAACCTATTGCTCAACCACAACCTATTGCTCAACCACAACAAGCTGATATTGCTATTCAAACTGAAAATGTTATTGATATAAATACTAAATTCAATGAAAAAGAATTATCAGTATTTGATAAATTCGGGTTAGATAGCCCTAGTGATGCTTATATTGATAAAAAAGAAAAAGATGCTTATAAAAGAGCAGCAAGTATAAATCAAGTGCTAGGAGCTGAAAAGGAAAAATGAAGAAAGGTACTAGAACAGAAATTCAAGGTGAAATTGATGCTCTTAGAAAATATCAAAAAATAATGAAAGATATCATAAGTTCTCGTTCTTTAACAAAAGCAGGAAGAGGAATAAAAGCAATATATTATATCTCACCAGTTGATCTTATTGAAAGACTTGAGTTGCTTGGAGGAAGCATATTAGCTGGAAATACTTCACGAGCTGTTAAACGTGAATTTAAAGAAATTGTTCATAAGTTAAGAGATCTTAATGAATTTTCAAATACTGATCTTGTTGAACCTTGAGAGAGACACCGTTGTTTATAAGCAGCATTAATAGAGAACCTGGAGGAACACCTCAAAAGTTTAAAATCAGATTTGATCCAATTTTACAACTACCAAGAGAAATGCGTCATACAATATCATTAGATAGATTAAGTGGAACTTTCTCTTGGTATAATATTTCGAATGGAAACAATCAATTTAAATTATCATACGATTCTGGAAGTACTTGGAAAACTATTACTTTACCTTCAGGAAGCTATTCATATCATGATATTAATGATTATATTGGAGATATTTTAAAAACAGATGGTCATGCACCAAATAGTGATTCTGATCCTAACAAAATAAATATATCATTCGTTTTATCAACATATCGTGTATTAATTGAATTATCAGCTGGATTTAGAATTGATCTTTCAATTGGTAAATTTGGAAAGCTTCTTGGTTTTAATCCAAAGATAATTACTCAAACATCATCAGGAGATTTTCTTCCTGATATTACAAACGGTATTGATGGATTGTATTTACATATTGGCGGTGTTGAAAGTGTTGTTGATGGTCATTTAAACGATGTTATTGCAGTAATTGATACTGGTAGTTTAAGACGTAGTTATCCATTTTTATATGAACCTAAAAGAGCTCTTCATGCGAAATTATTAACAAATGAAATATCAGAGTTAGAAGTTTCATTAAGAGGACCAACAAATCAATTGATTGATTTAAATGGTGTTGAATATTCAATGAGTTCAATTATAACATCACAATTATAGGATGAAAAATTATCGAAGGGTATATAATCATGAGACTGCTCGTTATGAGCAAGTTGGGTCAGGATTTTCAGATATTATATCACCAATATTTAATAAAGTTGCCTCAGCAGCCGCTCGTAAGACAGGGGAAGTAGCAACTAAAAACGTTTTATCAAAAATCGCTGGAGATCCTCATGTTCCTGATAAAGGACATAAAATAATGGAAATTTTAAGGAAGAATCCTCCAACAGAATCAAAAAATCAGAATACTCCTAAATTAAGTCTTGAGCAACGTAAATTAGCTTTACTTACTCAAGGAAGAGGCGTTAGTAAAATATAAACATCAATTTAAAAAATATTTTTTCTGTATATATAACACAATGTCTTTCAGATCACCACAAAACTGTCAAATAAAAGAAGATGTATTTTTTTAATTAGATGGACAACGATTTCAAGAACCAGAAGACAATGAACGACAAAAAAAGAGCGGGTATCGTTTCATAGTTGATACCTCAAATGAAGTAGCTCCTTTGGATTTCTATAATGCAAGATTCTTAGTAAAATTTAAAGTTACTCAAATTGATAATACACAAATTGCTGCTGCTGATCAAAATGGTGTAATTAATGGTTCTTTCAGTCTTATTGAAGGATTAACAATACGCTTTGGTGGAAAAATAATATATGATCTTAATTGTACATTCTTTTCATCCCATATAAAATCTCTTTTAGAATGGAGTAGGCCATATACTGATTCTATTGGTACAAATCAATTCTACTATCAAGATCGTACAAGAGTTGCAGAAAATAAAGTTGCACAAGCTGCTAATTTTAATAAAGGATTTAATGATAGAAAAATTTTTCTCAACACTAATGGAATTGTTTCTGCAGAGATTCCTCTTAATCAATATGGAATTTTTGAATCCCTTAGAACAGAATTAATTCCTCCTGGAAGAATGGAGATAGGAGTTACTATTACATCAGATGGAAATTTTATATGGAGGGTAACAAATGATTGTAGATTAATAATAGTAAGTATGCAATTGCAAATACCAAGACTTACATTTACTCCAACAGGACAATCATTATACATAAATAACTATCTTAAACCTCATAAATGGACATATCTCAGAGAGCGTATCGACCAATCATCAGCAAGAAGAACACGAAATGATACTTTCCTTATAACAACTGGTATTAGAAATCCAAAGCACTTATTCATATGGGTTTTGAATACGAATGTTATTTCTTAGAATCTAAATCCCCAACACCCTTAAAAAATGATCACCTCTTTAAAATCCCTTTTCAATCAATCTCCTTCATCACTCATTCCTAAAAAGATAAAGCCTTGACAATTGAATTTAAACCAATTGGAAAGACCAACCTGTTTTCCAAAAAGCCCTTGCCTAGAGGAGTTTGACATTGGATTGAGAGTTAGAAGAGGTGAATTTTGAGAAACGAGAATAAAGTATTTTCAATTTTTGCATTTCTGTGTGTAAGTGGAAAAAATTTGAAATACAGAAGTGAGAGTATGTAAAAAAAATCTTTGGTCCAGAACCCCCATTGTTTATACTACTGAAACTAGATATTAGGTGCGTTCTAATCGCGTCAAAATTGCACGCCAAACGGAAATTATGAAAACTAAAGACATGATCGACAATATATAAAACTTTCTAGAGCGCACAATAAACGTACTGTCCCAACATGAATATCGTGGTCGTACCTGAGTGTGCAGAAACTCTAAATTCAAGCGACTTTCGCCAATAGTAGAAACTCGGAGAATGTTTAGCGAACAGACCAAAGTTCAAAATATGTCGTCGGTTTGCCGTATTCACGAGTCCTGGTCTGGATTCTCCGTCCAATAATCCATGAAAATCAAACCTGGCCGGCGATTTGAACTTGAACTTGAAGCCACACTCCTTTTTCCTGCCTCTGACAACAAGTATTCCGATAGAAACAAACCATAAACTTCTAAAAGTCGATCCAAATTCAGTATGTAGTAAAATAATGTCTGTGACTTCGAGCAACGAAATTTATACAAAAACTGAGCGTCTCCAATTAGGAATTGTTACCGTCTTTATTGTTTCCATTCATCCTTTTTCGCGACTTGAAAATGAACATAAAGTCCGCTCTTTGAATATCACCTTTCAGGAATGTTATTTGTCACTGAGCTATCTCGGCTAATGAACGGCGGCAAAAAATTAAGAAAAAAATCACTATATTCGGGCAGTAACTAACAGCGTCATAGTTTGAAATATGTGACCAATAATT
>JANSTQ010155686.1:0-11288 GCA_026167885.1 Bergia puertoricense
TTCCCTTCCCCCTCCCTCCTTTCCGTCTCCTACTTGAAGCAACTCACAGTATAGGAAATATTCGAAATCAAATCATTTAATATTCCATCCTAACTATTATTAGAATCCCTCTCTGACAGCTATGCCTCTAAGTGCTCTAATAAAATTTGTTTTTATGAGAAAAAAAAGCGTGTAAATGGCAAAACATTAATCTTCTGTTTTACTCTTTCTTTGTTAACGACGTCTGCCTGCAAGACAGATCTTGGATAAACAATTTAAATGAGATTCTCAAAATTATTTTGTTCAAAACGGTCTATCATTCATAAATCATTCACTATTTGTAACAGCATATCTTGATCTGAAAAATAGATAACATCTTTTTTAAAATTCGATGTTAATTCCGGTTCTATCAAAGAGGAAAATAAACAAGCAAAGATATTGTTTGGGTAAAAAAAGCGTTTTTTGAGAAGTTAAAACGTCGACCGCTGCAGCTGTGAAAAATAATAATGGTCGGAAACTTTGACTATACATTTTTACATTAAAATGTTTTGCAAACCATCTTTTCGACAACTCATAACTTGGTATTCTGACTTAGTTGGATAATATTGTGCTCATAGAATTAAGTATCTGGTAAATATTGCATATCTTTCAGAAGCATGACTCATTTGATAATTGACCAAACTGAAACTTCCTACTGGAAAATCCTGTGAGCTTTTATTTAACAATTTGTAAAGTCTTTTCAGTTTCAAAAGTTCTAATTTCAAGTTTTTGTTTGCTTTCTTTTTCTGCACTAAACTGCTTTATATTTTCGAACTGCTGTGAAATATTGCTTCGCCGTCAACTGAAAATCTAAAATCTCATGCTTTGAGTTCGACACGCATGGGAAAAATTTCGACATTTCAAAATTTGTAGGCCGAAAATCCATGCTAAGAAGCTCATCTTCATTATAAGAAATGATAAAGCTCTCAAAAACATTTCAAGACTTTTTGAATATTCGTAAAGACTTAAATAACCTTAGTAACTGATACTGTCACACTTTCTCCTTTAGGCAGGTCTCGAACTTACGTAAACAACAAAAATTCTTACCATAAAAATCTTGCCCCTCGCAACAATTACCTCACAGTGCTTACGATTTCATGAGGACTGAGAGAACTGTTTGGGATTTGTGTTTTCAGTTGGTGTTTTTCTTACAGTACCTCGTAGTTCTATAAATATCAGTGCCTTGTTAAGGTACTTCGTCTTTAGGGGAAAAGACAATTAGACCTTTTGTTCTAAAGTACATGCGCATTACACCAGTAGGTTTCCACGCACAAAGTGGACCATTACCAAATAGGCTGGCTATTTGAAGAATGTAACAAAGAAGCTGTTGTCCTTGGCGGAGTCAGTCACGTGTTGTTTACTGACAACTGGGAATTACCAAGACAACAAAATGTTTATTTCTGAAACTAACATCTAAAACAATTCTCCTAAATTGCAACAAAGATAATAGTTTAGAAGTGAGCACAGCTTTTTGTGAATTTTCGCTTTAATTGGTGCTGCGTGATTCAATTAGCTTCAGCGTAGCTAGCTTACTGATCCTAATGACTGCGTTGGCAAATAGGATAAATTGGCGTGCTTCCAGGTTGTTACCAAAAATAACAAAGAACAAGAGTCCACGGAAAGTTAAAATCAGAAGATGATGTAACTTACCGGCTATCAGTTTCCAAGCAAGCAAGTAAAACCCATAATTTGGGGTGTGTTTCCAGAGAAAGTTTCAGCTTTGTTTTCAGTTCTGAAAACAAAACTTATTTGTTTACAAGTTGTAGTACTAATAAATAAGTAATAAAAAACCAACACACCAAAACGTTTTTGCTTGTGTGTATCAATGCATACAGTAGAACTTACAGGTAATATTGTGTATAAAACAAAATTCAGACAAGTCTCTCCTAAAATTTGTAAACAAAGATGCTACTTTTGATTCTGTGAATTGTTACCAAATAAAGTCAGGGGCGAGTTCCAAATAGTTAGCTAACACGTCATTGACCGAACACTCCTGTCATATTACCGCACGAATGAAAGAAATCCCCAACACGCGAATAAAATCTGAGCGCGTAAATTTCGTTTATTTTTTTATTCGTTACCCAGTGGTACTATACTATGCAGTCTTTTGGTATCCAGGGGGTACTATGCAAACCCTTACTCGTTTTCAGACCAAATTATGCGAGTTTCCCTATCCAATTGTTAACACTAAAAGTTTACCCAGTTTTCAGGCCACTCCTCTAAGACTGAATATTCCACATGGTACATCCCCTTTGTTTCGTCCAGAAACGATAGTAGCTACCCAATTTCAGACAAAAATATCAAAATCTATATCCAATTCAGAGCAAAGCTGTTCGCCCCGCATATCCATATTCTTAGGCTCGGTTTATATCTTTATTGTTTTAAAACCAAAGCTAATCAAGTCGTTTTACTTCCTAAAGTTTCAATTGTTTGAATAAGCCTACACTTTTTGTCTCGAAGGAATGCGACAGCTCAAAGGAATTTGGGTAAATATGATATGCGCACTTGTACTTACATGTGCTCTTTGGACTCCGATTGAAGGGGAGAGGGATTCCTTTACATGAGCTATAATGATATGTGCAGTGCTAAAGGGTAATGTTTTCAAGTCGTTTTGGTCTGAAAAAATGGATTTTGTTTTTGGGATCAGCCGTATGGCATTTGAAAGACATTTTGCGTCCTTGAAAACGGATATCAATTTTGTCGTTAAGTCTGAAACTGGGCTTGGAAATTTTCTTTTGTCTGAAAACAGGTCAGCGTTTCAAAAAGCACATCCCTCCAAAATGATTGACAAATAAATCTATGTATAAATCTATATATGTTAAATTCAAAGCAATCCGGAAATATGCCTGTGAAAATTGATCCCTGCATCCAGTCGTCAAAAATAACTCATCAGTTTTCAATACATTTTAAAATGAGAAACTTATCTGTTTTGGCGACGTCCCAACTGGATAAGCGTCAATAAAGCGTTCACCCACGATGAGTCGAATTTAGCTCTTGATTAAAAATATAGCAGGGACTGAGTTCGGAATACAGTAAAATACTGTCGTTTTGCACAACAAATTGCCGTATTCTTCAATACATCAACTCTCTTACTCCGATCGGTGTTTACTTGGCTGCCAAAAATATTCTGCATCAATCCCACGTTGATCAATAATGACATTGATTAGCCGTCTGTTACCCAGTCAAATGTCAGTATCGATAACAAACCGATATATCTATCCAAGTACATCTGCTACTTGTGTGCGGACTTTAAAGTCAATCATTTGGCCTTTTCTTTCATTTTTAAAGACATATTTTAACCACAAGTGCTAGAGCATACAATAACATGTTTTAAGGTAACGTTTTATATTTACCGTTTTACGTTTTCAAACCCCTCCCCCTGCTCGATTAACGTTAGGTTTGATTGTCACATGTTGTTCTTGTTGTACTATCTCTGTGTTGGATCGCGCAGCTGTGATTTGGATGTAATCACCTCATAAGTCCAGTAGGTGTGACTAGAATAATTTATGTTATATATAAATTCTAAATGGCAAAATGAACTCTCTTAATTTAATTTTTTGTAAATCAAATGGAATTTAGTGTAAGCCAAGTGTAAAACAGGCAAACTAGGCGAAATCGAAATTTGCTTCCGCTTTTAAAGAAGCACCTGCTTTGTTTCGGACAGTTGTTCTTCCTTATAAGGCATGATTGGTGTTTATGAGCTGATACCCTTCAGCTCTAGAGCCAATCAAAAGCTAAAGATTTGGACATTTATTTTAATAGTCTGATTTTCAGGTGGGTGGCTGGCTTCTCCTAAATGTTCTACAGTCGATGTAGGATTTAACGATTACAAAGTGTGACAAGTCTGCTACAAAGTGCGATAATTTCATTACTAAGTGCGACGCCAAAGTGCGACAAATCTGTTGCAAAGTGCAAAAATTTTATTACGAAGTACGACAGGTCCATTACAAAGTGCGACAGGTCTATTACAAAGTGCAACAAATTTTATAACAAACAGTGCAACAAATATTATAAAGAAATTACGTGAGCATTACTAACGATTTCCCGGTCTTGTACACTGTAATTTGAATTATACAGAAGACCAGAAAATCGTTTCTCAAAATTACTAAACACAAAACAGCAACCCGGAATCATCAGGCGCATTCCTAAAATGTGTGCAGTTCTGTAACTGGTTTCGGCTACATCATTCAGTAGCCAGAGCGAAGTCACCCACTGAGTGAGCACAGTACCCAACTAAAACAAGGACTCTTACCAAACACGTTAGATAACGAAAGCAAATAATGTAGATAATTTTTACTGTAACTTATATGGTAAAAAGGTGCTCTGGCTCTATATTACATCAACAGTGCGTATTGATCATTCGGGTGCCACTGATATGGAAACCGAAAATACTGAAGGTTGTATGGCTTGTAGTCATCGTATTTCGGGGTGAACTGAAATGGTAACTTGAAGTACCAAGCAAATCGTACCTCAAACGACGTCATTTAACATTTCATAGCTATCAGGGACTTTTAAATATTTTGATGATTCATAGTCATGCCCAGGTGTTTTCAGATTTTCAATAAAGTATAAAATTAATTTGTGTTGAAGCAAACAAAGTGAAACGGTAAGATATTGTTCTGTATTGAGGAGCGAAAGCGTAATTTTGATTGGTTGATCGCCCTTTGTAATCTAAGTTTGTGGTTTTTAAAATAAAATCTTTTGCTTTCGACGCCCCAAGTTAATTAACATCTTAAAATGTTTCAAAACAATACAGGTTTTAATAATAAGAATTTAGAAATATTAAAAATGGATTAGCTAGCATTTTAGAGATCAAACCCCTACAGGAATAATACCACATATCATGAAAGCCTGAATAATGCATAAATTTCTATCAAATCCTATTCTTCGTTTTCATGTGATTTCACCAAAAAAAGTTAGAAGTATGCGGGATTTCAGTGTAAAGTTGTGTCTCTGATGCGTTTTAGAGTTCTTTTTCCAAAACTTGCAAATTTTTAAGATGACTGATGAGTGGCTTTAATTCAGAGTTATGGATGTTTGAATTTCATTGCCATGAATCTCAGTCACTGCGTATCCTGCTATTACACCAACAAGTCACGAAAGTCAATGAACTTGTAAAAGTTTTATTTGGATCCGTAGCAATGCCAGATGGGTTGAATCAGACATTGGTTATACCAGCAACTTTGTAAATTTGGCTGCCCTGTTGGTGTATCAAAGCTTTACACCAGTATGGTGACATCGTACACGGGCACGCGGCCAGGATTTTTCTCGGGGTTGTACATGTGAGCAGTGAAGGTAGAAACTTCTAAGGTAATCCAGGGGCATGCTCACCCAAGACCAAATTTGAAAAAAATTGGTTGCCTTGGATTACATTTCGTGCGTTTTCATGGTATGAAAAGAGAATAAGGAGTAGTTAACAGAAGAAAAAGGCAGTTCACATGTTGTTTACCGAATTAGTTCTTTTCGGATGGACCTTTTTCGCCCGTTGGGGAGGGGGGGGGGATGCGTACGCACTCTTCGCACCCCCCTGCCTACGTGCCTGGTACATTCTTCGGTAAATGTTATGATGCATGGTACGTCATATCTCGGCTACGAAACGCAGTCTTACTCCAAAATATCGTTGTGTGTTTTCAGGCATCTACTACTGACACTCGGGAACAATTTTCCTTGGTTAAAAATAGTTACTTGCATATAAGTTTGACTGAGTCAGTCAGGTTGAAAAAAGCTGTGGTTGCCGTGTTTTGCCAGTTGTATCTTATATTGTGTGTCTGTCTGTGTCTGTGTTCTCTTATCAATCAATGCTGTCCGTCCGTCCGCCAGTCTGTCTCTCTCAATTGCCATTCTTACCTTCTAACTGTTGACCCGTCGACTCATCTGACCGTCTCTGTAACAGCTGTTTGTCTAATTAAAAATAGTTCATTGAGGCAATTTCCTGTACTCTGAGTCTGTTCAACTTGAGCTAACTTGCCTTTGAACAGAGGTTCTGAGGCTCAATTTATTCTAGTCTCACCCGAAAAATGTTGAAGCGTGCATCAGCGGAAATCGTTGCTGAAGTCGGCACGCGCAGATGCCTCGAGCAATCTGCGGAGGTTATGTTTATTCTATGTTGCTAAGCAACAGTGCGATCAAGAAAGGAACTTTAACCTTGACCAACATTGGAATTTGTGAGCTGAAACGAATTTTTTGGATAGGAAGCCAACCAAAATAAACACCGGCGGAACGTCTTATTACCAGATTTGATGTCTTAACGAGGGAGAGTGTGAACTGAGTGGATGTTATCCAGCAAATTGTAACGGTGGTGTAATTTAGCTTCTAAATACCTTGACTACTGAAGGAGCCTATTTATAGCACTCCTTCCTCGTGATATTTTAGACATAACTTCAGCACCGCCTGTTGTGTGAGTTAACAAACAACTGCAATAATTGCGCTTAGGCGTTTTCTGTGAGATGTTTAGAGGTCGAAAGATAAACATTTTAAGAGCTAAGCTACTGTAAATTAAGTTGTCGTAAAAACTGTAATTATTCCAGAGACATAAAGATAATTGATATAAAGGGAGTTCAAAAGTATAATGGGTTGTGCATGCCTATCGTACCTTGTCATAAATTTAATGCTTGCAGTCACAAAGCATGAAGTGAGCTGTTTTTCAAACTTACAATATAGTTTCGTTTTGCTAATAACCTTACGAAAGCAAAGACTCTTCGCAAAAATGTTGACTACATATGATAACAAAGTGTAAAGCAGTAAACGTTTTAGTCGTTGTCCCACACCTTGGTGTAGTCCTTGATTCTTTGAACTGTGTGATCAAGTACTTCACAGTTGACAGTTCATTAAGTCTTGAGAAACCAAGTTTTCGCGTTCATATCCTGAGGTGTGTGTGCGTGCGCCATTCATACGATGGTCAGAAATAATATTTACTTTTAGTCTTAAATATGTTTAGTTAGAAGAGTTACTTAACACGGTCTTCCTTTGCATTCAAATATAATTCATTGTTTACGTGTGGTATCACTTCACGAATCACAGACGTTAAACACAACCTTAATACAACTTTTAAAATATAGTTTTAAAATAGTTGAAGTTTCCACTACATGTTTCTTTTGAAATATATTGAAAAATGGTTTAACGTTCAATTGTACTTTAACTAAATTACTTTCATTACAGTCTGTCGTTAATCTAGTTGGTAATAGAACAGTATACTAATGAGATCACTGAAAACATACCTTCAAGTTTTATGGTCGTTCTTTTTGAAAAACATCTCCTTTCGAAGTTAAAAAAAGACCTTTTTAAAACATTAATATTCAATGTTCGTATTTGGTCTTTGGTTACATAATAGAAGATATTGAAAACATATATATAGAAACTTTGTGTTTACGCCACTGACGCGTAAAAATCGTTCCACAATATACCCAGATCAATTAAGTTGAAGGATTAAAGGGCCTCCAGCAAATTCTCTTGAATTCTGTGGTTGTTAATAGATTTAATCACAATTTGGTATTTGCTATTTAAAATAGAGCCGTTTAGGGAATCCCATTAAAGCTATGCGCCATAAAAGACTCTGGTCCAGCAAATTCTCTTGAATTCTGTGATTGTTAATAGATTTAATCACAATTTGGTATTTGCTATTTAAAATACAGCCGTTTAGGGAATGCCATTAAAGCTATGCGCCATAAAAGACCCTGGCCCTGTTCACACAGCACAAACTACACCAGGTTCGATTCGTGTGAACAATGCTACCCCGGGTTGGGTTAAATCTAACCCACCTCCAGAGGTGGGTTCGACCTGGGTCGAAACCGAGTTAGTTTTGAAAAAGTGTCGTGTGAACGGGGTCGAACCCGGGTTAGTTTTGATTTTACGCATGCGCACTTGCACGTTTGCCAACATGCTTTGTACAGCTTGTGAGTGGCACGAAGTTGCCCGCCATTTTAAAGCTGTGCACTATTGTGTTTCGAAATTGAGATAAAATGAACGAAGAAAAAGCGGATCGAGGATCGACGTGAGATGAAGTCGAAGTTTTTTTGCTGATTGACAATCCGATTTTGAGCAGAAACTCGATTCCTTTCTAGCCGCCTTCTTCTCGCTAAACACTTCTTTTTCATAAAAAAAGTGCCACGCCAACGCCATTGTTTTCAAAATAGAAATCTGACTGCGCAACTCCACCATACACAAAGCATTCTCATCAATATTCCTGTCCGTCATACTGTCAATATTAAGCAAGTGGCAGTGCGAACAAAGTTGGGTCGAACCTGGGTTAATTTGTGCCGTGTGAATAGGGCTTTTGACTCCAACCAAATCAACTCCAGCTACGGCAAAACAAAACAAAAAAGGCAAAAAAAAAACCCAGAAAATTTCAGTTTCGTTATAACGTTCCAATATGGTTGTTCAAGCAATTACAATAATGGCAATCAATCAATGGATTTACACAAAAATGATTCAGTTATTATTAGAATTAAATACCTAACGAGGTTAATAAAATAATACTCTAAACTCAGTCGTGCAGTCTAGCCCGTGGTGAGTTGAAGCTCTGTCACAAATCAGTAAATTTTATAAAAGAAATTCCATAATCATTAATTGAGTTAACAATCAATATAGTATCTCTAAGCTAAGTTAACTCGAATCTTTTGCTTATTTCGCATTAAAGTCAGGAGCGTAGCTGGCCATTTTTTTTATTGCTAAGCCCATTCCAAACTTCGCGAGAGCGGCGGGGTTGGTGGGTCAAGAATAAGCTTATGAATAATATGGGCACTTTTTTATGTATATGTACAAATCATGAGAAAACTAAATGAACGGGAAAAATGTTCAAATAATAAATACGTCAAAAAAGAGTTTGTAAGCCAGGGCTTACTGGCTTAAAGGCAGCTACGCGCCTGAAAGTGATTTTCTGTTAACACAAACGGTCTCGGCACCGGCTCCATACAACTGTACGTACATCTTAACGAACAGTCCGGCTTAATCCAGACAAGGATGGTTAGGTACTAATAACTTTCATGTTCCATCTATGTACTTCACAAACCATAAAAAAGCCAATCCATTTTGCTGATAAACTTGAATCCCTTGAAAGCCAACTTGAAAGGACAAACATTGATCGAAACCAATTTACACAGAGGTACAAAAGAACATTTGGCGACGTTTCGTCCGTCGATAATCGTTATTTAACTCGTTCCTTTAAGATAGGGGTCTACCTGAATGATTTATCTTTCACACAGGAAAACCCTTGTTTGAACAGGTAATGACATCTTAAATTATGTTGACCATGATGAAAGTCATAAGTTTATTTTAAAATTGGTCTTGTTGTCACTATGGCAACCAAAGGGTGTCATATCTTTAGCTTTTCAGGGGGTCTCCTTTAAAATCTTCTGAGTACAAATTACTCACGTCATTTTGTTGACGTCAAACTGAGGTATATTGAAGAACAACCCATCCTGATCTAGGAAGTTGAAACATTGTAAGTTATTCTGAACGATCCGGACGATGAACTGAAATTTTTTTTATCAAGGCTTGATAAACATTCAGCTAGCCAGGACCCATGAAAAAAGTGTCCGCTATCCGTTATAACGAGGTTTATGTCTTATCGAGAGTTCCATTTATTTACAATAAAACAACTTTAATTTGACTGGGACTACCTCTGGTTGTCTGTTTTAACGGGGTGTCCGTTAATAAACGTCCGCCGCTGTTAACAGTAGTACTCAGATTTTCCCGCTTCCTTTATTGTCCGAGTTATCGAGAATCCCTTGTATTGTATTATTCTGTCGCGGCTGTTATTCGAGTGTCATTCGAATTTCACGTAAACTTTTGCCTACAAATCTAAAGTATTTTGTTTCAAGATTTACTTGAAAGTACGACAATATACATTCCTCGGTCATTTTTCTACGTACTAATTCGGTTCTAAAAATAATTCATGAACTGTTGAAGGTAATATATTTAATATGAGGCCCTTCTCAGTAAGTGGATACCCGCATTTTTCATACATCCAAACAAAATCTTTTGAAAAAATTACACATGTATGTTAACAATATTTGTCATGAAATCATTGCTCATTGTTCTTATAATTTTCACGATCGAGATGGTCGTACAAGCATAGTTCAACGACCTCGTGTGTTCAAATTATGTATTAAGTATTTAGGTTTTATGTAGTGTAAATTGCAGTATAGTGTCCCCATTTAGTGGTTTTATTACTGCTATTTTAGTCTGACACTTATAGGTTTGAATGATTGATTGATTCAAAGCGTGCCAAAAGCCAGAAAACACACGAACTATTCACCCCTCTATCAACTGAGTATGAAACTATTTGCCGCAAGCTACAGTTTTCGCGATCCAAGCCAATCAATTTTAATTTTTTAACATTAATTGCCTTTTAAAAGGCCACCCGGCACTTAGAGGCAAATTACAAAGTCTAATTTGTGTTCACTTCTTGTTTGATTCGGCTTTACTTTTTGGCAAGGCATTAGGAAATGCGACAAAAAATGATTATAGCACATGTGCATTAAACAAAAGCAGAAAATGGCTGCCCGAAAGGACAGAGAGTGACCAAAAAGTTCTTCTCTCTCCAGCTCCCTCTCTCTCTATATATATATATTTAAATTTTGTATGTGGGTAGCTCGTTATAATACCTTAGATACTTGAAATAGTGTAATTTAAGTCGAATTTTCAGGCCTCTAGCGAGCTCTAACCTATA
This sequence comes from Bergia puertoricense, assembly GCA_026167885.1. Classification (NCBI taxonomy): domain Eukaryota; kingdom Metazoa; phylum Cnidaria; class Anthozoa; order Zoantharia; family Parazoanthidae; genus Bergia; species Bergia puertoricense. The sequence goes on from JANSTQ010155686.1 coordinate 10,688, forward strand.
AGCTACTGAAAAGACGATTCGATATTCATCGAGTGTCGACAAGAAAAATAATGAGGTTGTGACATGTCTGATCCACTAAGCCATCAACGAGTTATAGTGTTTTTATTGCAAAATAGTTTGCATGGCGATCTCTTTGTACGCTGTCGTCAGTTCTACGGCCAAGGGCAGGGTGGGCAAACGGATATATGTAACTGATAGGAACCTTTGATAAGATGAAAAACTTTCGTTTAAAGCCAGAATTACCCACAACAGAAAACGTTTTCGGGGCACAGCTCCTTCCTCAGTCTGGTAGTGGTATCAGTTTGATATGAATCAGCATTGAAATTGTATAAACCGGTAGTTTCAGGTAGAAATATATCAATGTGCATCCTTTCTGGCTTGGGTGAATTCTCTTGGTTGATTATCGGTGCAGCAAGAATTTCAGACACTTTTTTTGTTCGCTACTGGTGGGGTGTCTGAAACTCAGGCTAATTTTGGAGTCGTTCGTCGAAAGACTCGAAACATTACCCTAAAAATACCCTGTCTTGAAGCATCATTCACAACTACCGTAAATTCTGTAATAAACGCCCGGGAGCTTATTTATATCAAGCACTTTAGAGGG
>JANSTQ010155697.1:0-11287 GCA_026167885.1 Bergia puertoricense
TAACCAACATAAATACTGCAACTACTTCGAGTTCTGCCTGTATAAGCTTGTGCAAATAAGAGAAATTTTTTTCCCTCGGCTTCACTAAAAAAACTGACAAGGATCGAACACTGAGTCAGTGAGTGTTTCAAGTCATGTCAATGCAAGAAACTACTGATACTGTATCTAAAACCAGCAAAAAAAGCGATAAACCAAGGTTGGTAATGGTTGGACGGTTGAAAAAACAAAGCCAAGAAAAGTGGCCAACTGTAATGGACAGTCGGCAATGGTCAGCCTCGGACGGTAAAAAAAACAAAGCCAAGAAAAGTGGCTGACCACGGCCGACCGGCCACAGTCGGCTGTTTTTCTCCTCATCGGACAGAATGGCATACCCTCCATTTAAAAGCAGACAGAGTTTTGGTATTGTGTAGCAACCATCCCATTAAATATAACTGATTTATTATCAATTTGGTTTGTACCAGTTTAATTAATTTTGTAGATCTGTGTATACATATGAAGAAACATCCTATTAACAATTCTAATTAAATCAGTCATTTGAAACACAAAACCAAGGTTTATCTCACTGGTTTAAAGCTACTTTTAACTCTAACTTATATATAGCACTACAAAATAATAATGTATTATTTGTGGCTTTTAAGGGATCTCCAGGAGAACAGGGTGCTGCAGGAGATCCGGGAGCAGATGGAAGAAATGTAAGTGAACTTTTTAGTTTTTCAAAACTAATTATGGTTAACAAAATAATAATTACACTTCCTTTGTTTTGTTGTGGTTTAAATTATAACAATTTGAATAATTTTTAATTGCCATAAAATTTCCCTCTTCAACCAGGGAACCAAAGGACCACAAGGTCAACCAGGAGAAGCTGGAGCACCTGGACCTCCAGTAAGTAAATAGTTTTGTTAGGTAGATGCAATAATTATTATAATTGATTTACTGAAAAATGCACCACCTGTGAAATTCGTGTGAAAATCCATAGTTTCATAACACTAGCAAGATATCAGTTGCAATTCCATATACATATACTCTCCAATGACAGTATCATGAGAATATCATTTCCTGATATTCCCTTGAGTTCCAGTAAAACACCCAGCAACATTTTGCAGTGACGGGTTCCAGGCCAACATGCGATAATGATGATGATATCACTCTATCAGTAGTTAGAACATCTACATCTACATGTCTTGCAGGCAGATTCCAGAATTAAATAAATAAACTGAACAGTGTGGTACATGAGCCAGAACAACAATGAACTGACTCAGACAAGTTTTTTATTTCCAAAGGTTTTCCAAAAATTCATGTTTTTTACCTAAATGAAATAAAGGAGAAATTAAACAGCATTTTAAGATACCATTTTTTTCAGTATGAAAGTTATAAGTCAACTGAAGTGTATTAAGCAACCCCAATTTTCAGCACTAAAATTCTATGCTGTCTTATCAATCTTCTCTTAGGACAATGAAAGTTGATTCTGTGGTTCTCTGTCAGCCAATTTCAGAACATCAGCAAGTGATTTCCTCATTTTTAGTTATTCATTATTTATCTTGGTTCGCTCTACTTTATGCTTCCTTGGGGCTCAGTAGAAGGACCTAGACACCACTTACTCAATACTCTCCACTGACATTTTACATAAAATTAATTGGAATAAGCTCAGGATGCTTCATGGGACTATGGGTTGTTTAAATGCCCCATACTGACCCGTGCAGTCTGTATGGGGCACTAGGGGATCATCAAAACTATGGAACCAATGTGACTACAGGATGATGAGTTTGTCTTGTGGGATTGATTTGCAGGTGTGTTAAATTAGTTTTGGATGGTACTGTATAATATTTTGTTGTTGCTTTGTATTAGGGAGAATCGGGAGAACAAGGAGATCAAGGACCAACAGGATTTAAAGGAGACCGTGGATATAGAGGGAGAGGTGGACCAAAAGGAATTCGTGGAGTGGTTGGGGAACAGGTAAGCTGGTAACCAATAGAAGATTATTATATATGGTAAATAAATATTATTTTCATTTATTATTATTATTATTGTTGCTACTATTCTTAAATTATTATTATCATTTATCTTGAAAAGTACAGAAGATATCACAAAGTAAAGTACATGTATGTATAATCTTTATTGCTTATGACATGTTCTAGCATGTAAAAAAGTACTTTTGCTGTTCAATTCTAGGGAGACAAAGGCCGAGCTGGAGCACCTGGAAAGAATGGCACTGCTGTGAGTACATGTAATGTTGATGCAACTATGGCTGACACAATTTTTTTTCATCATTTGACTGTTTCAATTTCTGTAAAGCAACTAGGTATTGAAATTTTTCCACAAAACACTTAAGTATCAAGATACATGTACATGTATTAATTCTAATTATTTATTGATGATATAAACTATTAACTTAATTTTATGATAGTCAGACAAATTAAGCATGTTGTAGCATTAATGTTTATTTTCTTTTTAGGGACCTCCAGGGCCAGTTGGTGCACCTGGTCCTGATGGGCCGAGGGGAGATCCGGTAAGCTTTGAATTCTGATGCAACATTTTGTTTTCTTTCAACACACCAACTCAGCCACAGGCATTAATTCTTGCCTAGCTATGTTTTCAAACATCTAAAATTTCAGATAATATGGAAGTCCATTTTGAGTTCATAATTGACATCTGATTCTCTTATCCAGTATGGAGGGGGGCATTGGGATTTTCGGTTTTGTGGATTTAGCTGTTTTTTAGATTGGTTTTTCCGTTTTCACACCAAAATACTGCGGTTTTTCAGTTTTGGTGTCTTATGTGGTTTGCAGTTTTTCCTTTTTTTAGCATTTGGTTTTTGGTTTTCAGCAAAAATACTAGTGGTTTCACTCAGTTTTCTGGATGTGTTTTATGTTTTATACATGTACATGTAGTTAGAACAAGTAAAATTTGTCCAAGCCCAAGGATGTTCTTACATGTAAATCAGTTTACGATATGTTGATCAGTACTTATAACTCTTTAGCAAAGTAAGTAAACATGGTTGAGATATTGGTGCTGATTGTACCAGGTTCCAGCCGTCTTCTGAAATGACTTACAGTTCTTGTTGAGGGAACAAACTCAACCTCATTGCCAGGGGCAAAACTATGAGTTTTGAAAGCTTTTCCTGATAAAGCTGTTCATCTTACATCTTACATCTAAAGAGGTTGAAATTATTGAAAAGCAGATAGCAAAAGAAATTGAGATTGTGGAAGAACATATTGAAGTACAAGTTCCAGAGTATTTGTTAACTGATCAGGAATTGCCATTTAAAATTGTTTCACGATCAGATAGTGAATTTTAAGAAACAGATAATAAATAACTTGAAATAGTATTTCCAAATTTTCATATCAATTAACTAAGTGACTGTTAAAATTTGCAGCTATGTTTTATAGTCTGTAATATTTTTTTGTGGGGGGGGGAGGGGGGATCAATTTTTTTGCCAGCTTGGATAATGACAAACTAGAAATCTCCAGTCCCCCCCCCTGCCAGTAAAAAATGATAGGCCCTGTGAAATTACAGTGCCGCCCTCGGGAAACATACCACTTCCCGACAGTCCCGATCTTTGGGTCTTCGGGATCGGGACAGAAAAACAATAGCGTCCCGATAGATGATCCCGATACACAATCGGGATTTATGCAGAAAAAACCACACAATTCGTACACTATGAAAATGGCGTTTGAGCAATAATCTGAAGTAATTTGCATCCCGTAATCGTTTATTAACGAACACTTCTTTTTCCCATAATGAAATAAATAAAACGTTCACAGACGAGTAGCTTGAGTTTACTTAATTGTCATTTTTAAAATCATTTTGTAATAAGCCTCTTTTCGTGTTTTTTCGAAGTGTTACAAGTGCACCACAGTATAGTAGTTAGGCTTAATTTTGGAGTAAATATACATTCACTAAAATGAAATAAGAAGTTCTACGCTTCAAGAAGACGATACTCGAACATGTTTAGCATGTGTGCACACGATAAACAATGCATAACTCTGTCACGTAAAAACTCCCCGCTGATCAATAAGCTTCCATCTCCTTGCCATAGGACATTATCCATCGAAGAACACATACCACAGAACACAGATTCATCGAAGATAGCGGTATTTTAATATTTTCATGCAAGTAATTGAAATTGAAATTGAAATTTCCATCTGCCAAAAGTTTGTTTATGACCGGCCGTGGCAAATAATATGTTGCATGCAGACAAATATCAGAGATCAAGTTCGCATGGCATGTCGTTCACTGCGTTTTTATAAATGACTGAAAAAAGGTTTGAAATACTCATTTTATGGTGTGTTCAAATACATAACAAAAACCTTACCTTGTATATACATAAATTAACCGCTCTGCTGCATAGATTATTTCATGATTGTGTACCGAGTGTCGAGCATTGTGTTGGTTTATTTTCGTGATGTAAATTTATTTAAAATATATCCAAAATTGTGTGGTTCAAAGCAGAAATTTTGCGATGTACATGTAAATTTATAATACGAAAAATTAAGTAGATCAATCAGGATCATGTGTATGAAGTTGTTTCAATCAAGAATACATGTATACTTTCAAAGTCTCTCAGGTGCAACACTGGCACGCTTGTTGATTTCATGTTTCATTGGCACTCTCAAAATAGTTTTCAAATGCATATCTCTACCGAACACATTGTAGGAAATGAAATGAAATATAAAAATGCTGGTAATATTGTTTTGTTTAACTAGCAAACTGTTTGGCCAATGTTAACCCACAATTATATATAACTCGATCCATGCAGAAAAGTTTGTAAACAAGACTCGATCACGCATTGAGACTAAAATACACCAAATTGTGTGGATTTCAATGCTTTGCTGCAGTTTGAATCGGCAGAAGTCAAAGCCAGTTTTAAATGTTTTTCACTAGCAGCAGACAATGAAGAGTTCAGCTGGATATTAAGTTCGAACGATAAATTTCCACGACTGCATGAGTTTAAAACTCATTCACTGATTAAGTAAGTCACGCCTGTTCAACAAGAATGTTGCTCTCTCTCTTCTAAAATTGCACACGTTTTTGTAGATCAATGAAGTAATACGTCCCTATGCCTTCGAATTCAGATCATCCCAAACGATTTATTGTTTCTAGTGAGTGCCCAAACAAAAGAAGTACAACTAGCAAACCCCACAAACTCATTAAAATTGGGCATCGGGCATCGGGATCGTTCTTTTGTTTAGGTGTTGTCCCGATACTCGTCCCGATCCTGAAGACCCGAAGATCAGGACTATCGGGAAGTGGTATGTTTCCCAAGGGCCATACTGTACATGTATATGTAGCATGAACCACTAAAATGTCTCACAGAAAATTGTCAGTAAAACACCTCAGATGATGGCTCATTCAGGAAGAATGTTTCATTTTGTAAAACTCTAGCTGATATCCTTCCTGTTTTCTCATCTTTGATATTGATGTCACAGTGTATTCTGACATCTTTGGTTGCTTAAGGAATCAGTGAAACCCAACTTCTGATATCATTGTTCTGGTTGGCCAGTGAGCAAAAGAGTTAACATGTACTGTACTTGTACGTGTATGATCGAACTTTCATGACCTTTCCTTTACCATCCCTAAAAATTAATACAGATCAACTATACTAATCTTTAAATCTATATATTGACAGGGACCAATGGGCCTCCGTGGGCCAAGCGGACAGATTGGACCAGCTGTGAGTATTGACCTCATAACAATTTTGAAATGGGCATTCTACAGTACATGTAGTTCAATCTGTAATTTACATTTGTACTGCTCACAAGTAGCTTTATCACTCACATCTGTTCTGACAGTACATGTATATGTGTCACAACATATCACCACTACAGGTTTTGCTAGCATACATCTATTACACGTTATCATTACAATAATAATAATAATATGATGATTTGTGCAAAGGTTACTTACATGTACACAGAGCCTAATTTTTAATACATGTGGGCGCTTATATGCATTCTATCAAAGTTGAGACAACTAAATTTTGGGCATCAAATTCCTGTCTATCTGGAGCTTTCAACAGTATTCAGTAGTCTCCACTACCCTCCTAGCCCCCCCCCCTGAATCCAGCCCTGCAAAGTTTATACATTATGCATGAATTATCACTGGGTTATATACACTGTGAAGCTTACATTATGCACCAGTTTCTTGGTATATAATTGATGTTGTAGGGTTTGGAGTGTCTTGCTGACTGCATTTATAATTGTGCATTGCAGTGTTGTCCATTATTGCTTTCTTTGTTTCTACAGGACTGTATGTCTTAAGACAGTTCAAACATTCAAACATGTTGGTCAAACATCGTCAAACATTGTAGGACCCAACATGTTTGGTCATTAATTATTTTATGTACCATGTTCAGTGATCCATCTAGAAATTAAGAATGCTGAGTCCTGGGGCTTGCAAAGCTTTCAAAATATGTGTCCCAGATCAAAGTCAGTGAGTCCCAGTTTGAAAACAGTAATCCTTTCCATGTTTATACAAATGTGAACATGTGTTTTATTTCATCATAAAATTGTTTGATGTTCTGGGCAGGCCAGCATGTTGATTGAGAGTTGGTTTTTGAAAGTTGGTACACCAAGCATTCTTTGACATGGCATTTTGCTTCTTGTGTTATCTACAAGTTGTGCAGAACATAAAGTTAGTAATTTTTGTCATCATAGTCTAGCCCTAAACAAAGTTGTTTCCAAGATTTCAAGAATTTCCTTGTTCTGCATTATGAACTGCCTTACGAACTGCCTTGTGGCAAACTCTCTGAATCTGATTCAATGTCTTGCTCAACTTCTTTGTCTGAGTTACAGTGTAGCAGCAGATGTTGCAAATAAACACGTCAATGTCTGTTGTCCAATAGTTTCCTCTTTCTTTGGGATGGGAGCTAGGCATTTTCATGTTCATCAATTGCAGAAATAATGCCAACGAAATGGCATGAAGTGATTAAGCAAAACAAAACAACTGGGGCCGTGACTGGCAATGAAATCGCATTTGGTTGGATTGACAATGAGGCCGCCACCATTTGGCGCCATCTTGTTTTTTTTTATAAATTTACTGCTGACAATTTCATAGTGATTTCGTGATCAACGATCGACCACATGCTCTGGATCTAAGCAGTTATGATGGTTTTGAAATGCAGTTTATGTTGAAAATATACCTTTAATTAAATGTGATTATCTTCGGGGAGATTTACGCAAACATTAATTTTGTGGAAAAGAGATTCAATTATGAGGTAGTTACATGTATAAAGGAAGCAAGTAATGAAAGAATGCATTCCACGGATGCACTGCACTGCTTTATTTTTGTGTTTTTTTAAATTTTTTTGTGTCAGAGATGTAGGATGCTCACTGCATGTTTTAGCATGTCGTACTTTGTTGGATACTGTTGGATCATATTGGACAATGTTGGGTGAATTTTAATTTTGTTCAAAACTTTTCATCCAACATCATCCAGCATTTTCACTCGCACTATCAAAACACAACAATGTCTGACATCCAACACAGTCCAACACCATCCAACATTATCTAACATGTTGTGTCCAACAATGTTGGATGATGTTTTATCTGTTTGAACAGGCCTTTACATGTAAGTATTTCTTTCTCTTACTTATGTAATGACTAGACGTGTTTTGTTGGTTCATAGGGTCAACCAGGTCTGCCTGGTATAACTGGGACAGATGGATCACCAGGACTTCCTGGAGAACGTGGCGACTCAGGTCCTGAGGGACCACGTGGGCCACAGGTGAGCAGCTCTTAAAGAATAGAAATGTAAAACTTGATTCTTGTGTATGGATGGATGAAGATATGAGAACAGCAGGAAGATTAGAGTGTAGGGAATGTTTGATGCAAGCACAACGAATGCTTTTCCAATTCCTTGAGTTGCCCTTCACCTTTTATTGCTTTCATTAATGGATAAAGCCACAAGCAAGTGTGTTGTACTTCTTTTGACAGAACTGAAGCAGTTCCTACTCACTCATGTGACATGTGTATGACCATTTAGCTAGCTCCTGTAGTTAAGGCTGTAATACTTTAAGTCATCCCTTAAACACCCAAAATGTACCCCAAAAATCAACCCTGACTTGTACATTAAGAAAAAAAGCAAACTATATATACTATAATACATGTAGCACCCAAATTAATATAAAAACACTCAAATATAACATGAAACTTTGCAAAGTATCAAACACACCAGTATTTTGTAAATAGAAATGAAATATTGTGCTACTAACTTTTGATTTTGATGACTGTTAACCCTTTCAGCCCCAAACACGACATGTACATATATATGACATGTTGCTAAAGTCTCCTAAACTGTATCCATACTTTCCTTTTAAACATTTTGGGGGAATTTTGCTTTTCATATTAGATAGGTTGCTATGTGTGATAAATACCTTTATTGTCACAACTAAACACCTTAATTTGTTTTAATATTGTAAGGAGAAAATAAATGTTGATAAACTGGCTGGGGCTGAAAGGGTTAATGATGAATCTATCACCATGGAATGGCAATTGTTCAACAAATGTTGTGTTTTATTGGCAATTTTGCCTTAATTCTGTAGCTTGACCTTGTCAAAATTGGGGAGCTGACTTATACACACAAATTTGAAAAATTGCCATTTTTTGGCTTCAGAAAGGGGGGTCGACTTACATGTATGTATACACACTATTGACTTATACATGTACATGCCAAATTACAGCATACAATTATTATTGACAAATTGACATGCAGTATCGTAGCTAGCAGTGTTTGGAGATGTGAGACACTGGATAGCACTAAAGACCTGTGTGAGTTTCTAGCTAAGTCTGGAAGAAAACAAACATAAACTCTGGCAATAATTATAATACAGTGTGTGTTGATTAGTAAACTCTTTGCACAAAATAAACCTCTGATCACCCAGTTTATTTTTATTAAAAATAAACCAGTAGAAAGACAGAGAGAAAAACTGGTTATTTTAACTCACTAAAAATCGTTATGAGACATGTTTTTGTTAAAGGATTGTGTAATACTATATTTTTTCAACTTTTATCCATCCAGATGAATGGTTCTTGTGTGCTAGGAGTTCTTGACTGAATTTATCATATGGCACCATCCGTGCACAAAATGGTCTCATTAAATTTCAGTCAGTGGTTTTAAAACACTTCTAAATACTGTCAAAACTGATTATCTTTGAATACATTTAACAGCTAAATACGCAGATGGGCTAAAAAACAAGTTCTTTGTTGAATGTAATTACCACAACTTGTTTGTTTAATGGTTCATTTTACAGAATTTGTTTCTTTATCAAAACAAGAAAACAACAGTGATTGAAACTAATCTTGTGGCACATTATGGGATTGCGCCTTTTGGGCAGACCTGAAAGTGTGTGCTAATTGGCTTACTCCAAGCACGTGATAAATGTCTGATCACCTGGATAACAGCATGGGACACTTTTATTGACATGTCAAATTTACTTTTTAGGGCAAGCAAGGCAATCCTGGGTCGGATGGTGCTAAGGGAGCTAACGGACTTGATGTAAGTGAATTCACATCATTCTGTAGTATCCTGTTACATTTCAAACTTCAAAATTTTTTTTAACACTCAATTTAGGCCAAAGTCAGTTTCATCCTCAGTTTGATCCCTACTGTATATTTGAAATTTATTTGGAAAGTTATATGAACATCCGATCAAAGTTCAACAATAAGAAAGTGACAAAAAGAGCTGAAGACAGTTACAAAAGAGTTTATTCTGATTTCTTGTTGCTGTCAAATAATCTTTAATACTTGAATAAACTGTGAAACATAGAATGGAAGTGGTCCATTTCAGTCAGCCATGCTATAAACCTTGGTTTATCGCTTTGTTGCAGGTTTTAGATATCAGTAGTTTCTTGCATTTAAAGCATATCTTGACATGACTTGAAATGAGTCGAGGGAAAGTGCGAGTTGGAAAATGCGAGTTGCAAGTTGCAAGTTGCGAGTTAATCATAAATTGCTAAATAGTTCTGAATATAGAGATTACAGGCAAACCTGTATAACATGTTTAAATAGAATAGCCGTATACTGTACCTGGACGAGCTGAGCTGTCTTTTTCTGAAACCTGAAATGTCGGCCATCTCAGATTGAAGAGCCATCTTGGAATAGTTGTGCAGTATATACTTCACATATGATACATGAAGTGTCCTATTGTATACCGCCAGAAAATTTCTCAATTTGTGAATTATTTGCATGGGCCAACACGGGCAAAAGAAAGCTAGATAAAAAAAACTGATACGATATGTGTTGTTAAAAAACAAATCCACTGGGGTTGTTCCAGTTTCGTTGCTTCTTGCCAGCTCAGCTCCAGATCGTCTCTTGCAGCTCGACCCAGTCCTCTCTCAATGCAACCAAATATTTCAAAATGGCGGAAACTAGCTTGTTTCCACCATTTTGATGCGCACGCGCCCGCCGTGGAAATGGCGGGAAAAGGTGAGGATGACTTTGACTTGAGTGCTCTGAAACACCTTATTTTTTTACTTCCTCTTAAGATCTTCATGACTTCGGATAAAACGAATTACTTTGTTTTGTAGCTTTATATACTTCTGATGTTGTTGTTTTAAAAATAATTTTTACAAAAATCTCGCAACTTGCAACTCGCAAAATTCAACTCGCACTCTCCCCACTCCCACTTGAAACACTCAATGACTTGGTGTTCAATCCTTGTCAGTTTGTTATTTGGTGGTCAGCCACGGTCGGCCACAGTCGGCCTGGTGAGTTTTGGTAGATTTATGAGTCACACGACTGGCCTATTTGCATAATTCCATGTATGTTTTAATTGCTTGTGTTTTGTACGATAATTGTGACCAAGTTTGTTTGCATTTTATTTTTATTTGGTTTGTGAAAGTCATTAGCATATTGCTGGCAAGAGCTCTGATAAGGTGTTTCTGAAAAAGTTTTCAAAAAACCTCACAACCAAAATGAAAACTTACCAAATTGTAATATCTTGGGAAAATAAATTACTAAATCTGCTTCAATTGATGTTTGTCTTTAAAAGTACAGTAGCAAGTTTTTGCTATTCACAAAAATGATTGGTTTTTTTGTTGTCTTGTGAAGGACATACCTGTACATGTATGTGGAACATGAAAATTGTTGGTACCTAGCTGCTGTTGATGCATCAAAAAGTGCTAAATTTTATTAAAAGTAAAAAATAAAGTGGTCGACCGTAGTCGAAGGCAACCCGAAGGATCCTTTTTCTTTATCTACTACCACAAGGGTAGGGGAGGGTGATACTCCTTTAGCTACTACTACAAGGGTAGGGGAGGGTGATACTCCTTTAGCTACTACTACGAGGGTAG
>JANSTQ010155708.1:0-11286 GCA_026167885.1 Bergia puertoricense
GGGGGGGTTAATGTGCAGGCGGTTCACGGCAATTCACAAGAATCACGAGAAATAATATGAAAAGACAATACACGAAAAAACGCCACTTTTGAATCCTATTCACGAATCGAGGCTCGAAGAGCACTGATATTTTGTATTTTACGAAGCACGACAGACCTTTTATTAACGAATCACAGGAAATAAATCTCTCATTTCACAGATTGCGGAAAATAAAAACAAGCAATAACGAATCACGGAAAATCTCCTTGAAGTTTTTCCCGAAACAAAAATTCTGCGAGCCAAAAAATCTAGAACTCGATGCAAATTAACTCAAAGTTTTATGCATATATAACATATACTTCGAACACTTAAAATTAAAATCAAGTTTGGATTATAACTGAATAGAAAAGTGAATTGGAAACCACACGACTACAAAAATCCGAATCTGAATAAGTTACCCTTTTTTCGACTCTTAACTAAGCCTTGTTATTGTTACGTTAGAGTGTTTCACTGCTGTCATCCCCAACACCTCCCCCTCCCCCCTGGACTACGTTGTACCCAGCAACTAACGGACAACAACTATTTACTACTGAATAAAATTCATTCATCCGTTTCTGTTTCTTGAAGCATTGCACGACATGCTTTTGTTTTAACTCTGAAGACAGACACCTTAGCTCGTGATTAATCCTTGGAGCGTTTCTGATCAGCTAAGGATGGATGGAAAAATGAATAAACTGACAGACTTTGAAACTACTTGTGACTCCTGCAAATATAGTTTGTCAGCCATATCCAGGGCTGTGCTTCTAGTTCAGTGAAATATTTTGATATTGATTATTGCCACATTGGCGGTTTGGGCGTGTCAAATATAAAGTTTTCAACTCAAACTGAATTTCATCACAACGTCAAAAGAACCTAGTAACTGAAAACACTTAAATCTCGGGAGGTCAAGCGGCTAGTTGCATGTGTAGCTTCTCAGGGAGGGTCAGTGGGTTATGACTTATGTAGCAAAAGTTCATCCTACATTGTCTTGCCACGACTTTCAGTTCTAACGTGAAAACAGTTTGTAAATGAAAGACTTCAGCGGATTAGATAAGTCGTCACGTGTCCATACTATAATTGGGCCAGCCAGGCAAACAATATACGTTATACACGCAAACAATATGTTGTACACTCACGCACGGACCGCGCACGCACGCCACGCATGATTTCCCGCCGCGCCCTGGTTGTTCATGAGTCATGCCGTAAGCAAAACTGTTGCGATCACGTACTCGCTTACTATATCGAGTTCCAATATAACATGATTTCGTCAGAGCTGTAATCTGGAATGGAGATAACTGGGATTAAGACGCCAGATTTGCCTTCAGCTCAGTGGTATAAATACATGTCTGGAATGTTTTACAAGGGTTCGTTGTGGCCTTGCGCCTTGCCTGTTTGAATCCGGACCCGATAACCTTATACCTTAACCTTCGGTAATAACCTTTTTGGTCGTTCCTGAACTGTTTGCCATCCACTCTTAACAGGGAAACGTTCGAGGGACATACATGCTTCGTAATTTGTTATTAGTTTTGGGCAATTTGAACATTACTGTTCTTATAAAACTTCTTGAAGAAGTATAAATAAACTAATACTTTCGTACTGTTGTTAATACTGAATACGATTCTGTATGTGTTATCTCAGTACGAGTTCTTTATGGCTATATATGTTTTGTTGGGGGAAACGACTCTGCCCAGTCTTACGCCTATCAACATCATCTATACAGTGATAAATACGACATTGTTTGTGTAGGTTAGTTAGGCATGATTACAAGCTAGAAATGAAAAACATAAACAAAGCAATCGCTGAATAACGAAGTTGAAAATTCCTCCAGTTTCTAACCAACTGACTTAAAGAAATAAAGCCGAGTATATAATGTAACAAGACTTTGCACTGACTCAATCAGCCCTGTCGATGACATGTTTCACTGTTAGCTTACAGAAAGCCAGTATTAATCCTTTCTCGGTTTGAGAGCTTATTTATATGGTACATGCCCGAACATATTTATTTCAGTTAGTTAGGCCACATAAATGAAAAAAAAAATTAGCCTGGGGAACTCAAGGTCGTGTTTACCGACCGACCCTAATTTTTCACAACAAGCCTCGACGTTTCTTTTAAAACAAAAAAATAAACCTCGTACAAGCATAAGTCGTTAACTGCAAATGCTGCACATGCCACTGCACGACTTGTACGTGAGTTTGTTCGTTTCTCGGAGTATTAGTCCTTTTAATATGATAATCTGAAGTCTTTATAGAAAAGGTTCTTATCAGAAAAAAAGAGTGTAATTGGACAACGAATGAACACGAAACCGTCTAAAAGAACACAGCAGTGCCCCTTCAGACGGCCGGTGTCTTCACACCCCAACCTACGCCTTCTTCTCCACCCAACTCATATGAACACGGGAATTCATCGAGCTCTAAAAACATTTATAAATTATACTTTTTAGTACCTGTAAACAAACTACTTTTTAACAAATAGTACCGTATCAAAATACAAAAAATATAAATAATAAAACATGCCGCGTTCAGAAGATGGACAAACGGATCACTCGTTCGTTTCTAAGCACAGCTTCATAAAAATTAAGCTTTCAGAGGCGTTTAAACCTGAAAATTCAGCTTCCCACACAACATACGGGCTTTCTCGTTGTTTGCTACCAAAACGCTTATTATTGCACTCACATCAAGCACGTGCACTTCCCGCCAAATATTGCCCGCCTCAACAGTGTATCAGCGTAACACATACCAGGAAGTTTTTAAACTCCGGTGTAAATAAACAAAGTCTTCTGGACTTTTGATAAATTTTAATACAAATATGAACGCTTTCACGTATATTTTGAAACCTTTATTCAGTCCGAGTCTTCGAAATCTCCGTACGCGAAAGCAGATAGAGGAATAGGTGTGTATCTAGCGATCCGATGCGCCCTTTTAAGGTCTATATTATAGGATACTCCAAAAAGTTGGCCATGGAGGTCGGTGTGGTTGAAACATTTGTTTTGGGGGTAAAAAGCAGCATGTGTTCATTACTAAACTGAATAGACAACGTTTGTATAGTGCTGAAATAGACAACAAGAGTGGAAGTGTTTCGTTGATCAACAAAAGTTAATATGGTTTCGCCTTTAGGTTTGGTTGAAAGCCGATGTTTCGAGCGTTAGCCCTTCGTCAGAGTGGCAGTCGGTTTCCTAGCTTTAGGTTTGGTTGAAAGCTGACGTTTCGAGCGTTGGCCCTTCGTCAGAGTGACAGTCGATTTCTTTTAGGTTTGGTTCAGTGAAAGCTGGCGTTTCCAGCGTTAACCCTTCATCAGAATGAATGTCGATTTCTTTAGTTTTGGCGTAATGCATTCCAGGATTGGGTGTTTTTTTAGGGTATTTTTCCAAATTTTACGACGTGTACTCTCGACAGTCAATACTGACATAAAGAGAGTACACTTCCGGTTATTGTATTTGCAATCGCACGTTTTGCCTCCTCCCCGAAACTCAAAGGTAACTTGAACATGGCAATGCAGTTTCTTGTTGTTTCCTTCTCTCTTATGACTTATCACTCTAATACATAAATTAAAAATTGGATATCGATTGTTTCTGGCAAGTAGACATTAAATATATCCAATTGTTCGATCGATCAATCGGAAACAATCGATATCCAATTTTTAATTTTTAAAACGATTTTTTTTGTATTAGAGTGATAAATTTGACAAAATAGTTTTATAAATTAAAAGGACATTAGTTCACGCCTCTGAGCATGCATAAAGTTTATTGACAAGAAAATTAAGTTAAGAGCTAAAATAACTTTAAAAAGACACTGTTCAGATGTCAATGTAAGTTATTCGACAGTCAAATAGTACGGATGGTCTGTTTTAGGTGGCAATTAATTTGGATTGTTCTATTTGTCATTATCTGCGGTGTTCCGAGCCGGAACACAAAGTAATAAATCGCTTTTTAACAAACGTCATTCTTTAACAGTTCAGAGGAGATGTAGCTTGAATAGGTTTGATGTCAAGTTGGCCCCAGTGCAGTATCTAGTGGGGAAGAACACCCCTCACATAAATCTACCACTACTACGGTAATTGTTTTAAAATACTGATACTGTTTTTGTCCCCTACCCCTCCTGCTGTTGGAATGTACCCCATCTGGCTCTCTGCTAAAAACAAAGCAAGACCATGGCCGGCCTTGCAGCAGTTATTATTCGGCCAAATAAAAATAATTCCCGGTTTCTCATCATCAGCGCCCGCATTTGAAAATAGCCGCCGCATTTACTTTTTTATTTTTTATATGCAAAAAAATGAGAGAAAATTGTGTTTTCTAGTGATTACCGTAAGTAAAAAGTTGCAGTTGTCTTTAAAAAGTTGCAGAGATGTTTACTCAGCGATGTACTTGTTTAAAATAACACGTAAAAACTGATAATCAGGAGGCTGTCCCTTACTTCCTTCAACTCACCAGCAAAAAAAAAGGGAAAAAAAAGGCGCATGCCTCATTTAGTTTTTAGAAAATTTCTGATAAGAAACCGGGAATATTTTTATTTGGCCTTATGGTCAGATACTTTAAGCCTAGTTCACAATTGTGAACTAACAATAAGCACAAGAACAGGCACAGAAACATGAAAGAGAAAACAAAAGAATAAGAAGTATTTTCCTTTTTCTTGCATTTGTGCTTATGCACATCCGTGAAACAAGCCTAAGTGCCAGTTTCTCCAGTAGGAACATTCGTGAAACAAGCCGGAATGCCAGTTCTAATTCTTGTTTTGCTAGTTCTCCAGGGTGAACAGACCAAAATATAGTTGACCCCAGATTTTTGTTAGCCCCAGATTTTTTTTTATTACTGTCACAAGTTATTTCAATTAGAAAAATCTTGGGCTAACAAAAATCTGGGGCTGGAAAAATCTGGGGCCAACTATATTTTGATGGTGAACAGCATAAGCGCCTGGTTTGACATGTTATCGTCACCATTCCTCTACGCGCACATATATCATTTCTGCGCGTTCGTGCGTACAAACATTTTTCTTTTGCTTATTTCGCTTATGTGGACAACTCTTGTTTGTGCTTGCTCTTGTGCTTATTTCACAAATGTAAAGCAGGCTTAACGTTGTAAAGCAGTGGTCTGGTACTTTCATTTTGTAACCAAGAACGAGACTCTTTCGGGTTAACGTTGTGGTGTAAATATAAGTGCCCATATGAAAAAAATTCAGGAAAACCGGCTTTATTGGTTGAGGGGCGTAAGAGTGTCAAATATCATAAACTGCAATAGACAAGGTCGAGTTTTTTTGTTGTCTTTTTTTAAATTCTGGCACTAAAAAGTAATTGAAAACTATCAACCCAGCTGGAAAGAACATGTTAAAAATGGCAAAGTAACTGATTTTTAGCTAGCTATCAAAGTTGTTGTCGCGTGACAAAATATTGCGTAACTGGATTTGCATATCGTCAAAAATATTGATTTTTGCTTCGGAATATTAAACTTCACCTCTATCGATGAAAGCGAACTAAAATTTGGGAACATTGCCAATCTTAACATTCTTTTTCCTGCAGTGTTGATAGTTTTTGATTGTACTTGATTAGCTGAATTTTTTTAAAAAAAACTCTACCTCGCTGTTGGCGAAATTCTTCAATATTTATAATAAATACATATCAATGAACAACATATTTTCGTACGGAAATAACTAAACAAGTTTTCATACTTTATAGTCTATTATCGCACCACTTTAGACATCAGTATGCGAAATATGAGACCGATTCCGTACCTTCGGTACATCGCGATGTACGACATATCTCAAGAAATTAACCAGCTCCCGGTCTTTCTTCATTAACACTGACCACAAATTACAGAAGTTTTCTAATTGTGCAATTTAAACGGTCTTGAATGGTCTTATAGAATACTTAAATGCTCGCAAATTGGTTTCTGCTTGAACTGCTTGCAACATTTTGAAGGGTTGCTCACCGCTTGTTCGAAATCAAAAATGCTAGTGGAGTATAGAGTGTTCGCAAAAGTAAACGCTGCGTTCGTCGCAAAACGCTTACAAAGAGCATTCGATATCCCTAATTTACACAAAGCCCTTCTTTCCTTCAGATGTCTCTCGAACATATCATTCGAGTAAAGAAAATTTGAGTATCTTGTAAACATTTTAACTTCAGCTGTTTATATGGGCAAGAATAAACATAAAATTCCAATGTCTGGTGCGCGTTGGACGCATTGACACCAACTCAGTATTTAACTTAATTGGAAATTTCCGAACCACGAGAACATCAAATTAAAAGCATACTCCGCAGTTCAGAATAAAAGGTATGTTTTCTCTGTAGGTTCAACAATTCACCATTTCCCGCCAATTAAGTATGCGTTATTAAATTCAGGCAAACAAAAGAGCGCGCGACAAAACAAATGAAATTGTCTTACCTCGAAAAATATCTTCAAGTACAGCTTGCACGCAGCTGGAGCCAGTAAATGGGGCCCTGTAAAGGGTAAATTCCGACAAGCGACACGGCCTTGAAACAGCGACACGAGAGCCGTGAACTAGTAACAAACGACGAGCTGCTCTAATGAACTACTGACAGCGATACACGAATGTCCCGAAACTGCGACACACTCAGTCTTGAAATGTAGACGGGCGAAAAGTGGACCCCCTTACAGGGCCTCGTAAATGGGATGTCGAGCACGGTTTGTGGAAAGAACGGAGATGTACTTGTTCGAAATTATAAAATGGAAGCACTTCAGTGAAAAAAATGTATGATTTGACTTACGTCACAAAATATTGCACGAATACTGCCGGCAACGATATTTCTCGTCTGTGAAATGAATGAAATTAATTGACCAATCTCGAAGCAAAAAATCGGTTTCCTCGTTCCTTCACGTCTTCCATCAAACAGTTTCTCCGGACTTTCATCGAAAGCCTACTTCAAACATTCTGCTAACTTGAAGCCGTTAAACTCGCTTGGAAGACCAGGCGCGAAGGCAGGGGGAGGGGACGTACCCCCCACGGGCCGAAAAAGAACTAATTCAACAAACAACATGTGAACTTGTGGTAAAACAGATAAGAAATAGGCTTTTTCTTTCTTCTTTTGATCACTCCATATTCTCGAAGGCAACCCGAGTTCTTTCAAATTTTGCTTGGGTGACCATGCCGCCGGACCCCATTAAAGTTTCCACCTTCGAAAAATCCTGGCTACGCGCTTGAAGCAAACTGTAAAAGTTTACTTCATCGTAGATGAATAATTACGGTCGAGTTACGGTCATACGATAATCTTTTTACTTCTCTTTACTACTTCAACACATCCATAAATATTTTGGACGTCCATATTTTAGAACCGTTGAAAGTTAAAAAACGGGAATCGGGACGGTTGGCAAGTTTGCTACTGTATTGTATACAACGCATGACATAGCTGTCGAGATTTTGTGAACGATCATTAACTTGCTAAATTACTATAAAGACACGCGTAAAGGATGTCGGGATACTGAGCTGGTTTAACAAGGGTGAATGTTGAGACCAATAAAAAGACAATTCTTAAAAAAGTAAATTATGAAGTTTATGGTAACTGTAACTTACGGAAAGAGAAAATCTTTCTCAAGGATAGTATTACTATCTTAGGAAAGACGATGCAGGTCAACACAAGTTAAGGTAGAATTGTGATGTGCGGCAAAACATATTTGACAAAAAGAAACCACAACGGCAACAATAACAAATTTATTTGCATAAACTGACAAATAACAAAGAAGAAAAGCTATCCCAAACTAGCTAAAAAGTTAATCTATAGATAGATTCGTCAGTGCAAGATTAATTTACGAGTAAAGCAGATCTGAGACTCTAATATCGACTTGAACTCGTGCTCACACAGTCTAGTGGCAAAACAAAGCGCAAGCTGAAACCAAGTAACGAATCTGTGTCCACTTCATAGCGCACCAACTTTGCGAGTCCGTTAGGCTAAGCTTCAAATTGTCTATGTGGTTTTACTCCTCTTGACCCACTGGGTTCGTACATCTCTGACAAGACTGATCTATTTTAGAAAATCCATGATTTTACACACAAGCAGAAAAAAAACTTCTTTCGACAAGATTCAATATTTTTTTTTGTACATTAAGCTTTTACGGCCAAAAATGAAAACAAAATATCCCTGAGCTATGATTGCGATATTCAGCTGGTCACCACTTGACGGTCAAGTTCGTTAAAAGTTCGACCAACGCGCTCACTTTTGGGCGGGTCTCAAGCACGTGTCAGAACGTACAGACGCGTGCTATTCATATCTACTTCCTTTTCATGCTGCTGGGAGATGGCACTGCCGACGAACCGGCGTGGGACGATGACGCACCTTCATCGCTTTCTTCTTCAGAGTCCTCCTGAAATGGAATGGAAACTATAAGCATAAGAGATTATTAACTATAGATCGTTTTCACACAAACAATGCCCAAGATGAACTCATCCCAGTTCTAATAAAACATTACTTTTATTGTTCTGAGCAGAGAAGGTCAAAATATATAAACAATTTAAAGTCTGGAACGACAAGGTACTTCGTAATCATGTTACTAGACAAATGATATCCGATAAAGTTACTGTAATTGGTATGTGGTGATCATGTTCAAGTGTACCAAAGACAAAGTGGTCCACCATTCAAAATGGCGGAGAGAAACGCACTCTAAAAATCAACAGTTTAGCTGTCATTTTTAAAGGTTTATCACAACGTTAAACTTTAAACTTGTCAAAAATTATGGATATTCAAAATGTTTAGGAAAGACGCTACGTCCGAGACCGTTACCAAAAAACTGTTACACAAAAACGAATCGCGGTATCGACACGCCTATATAATCACTTGTTAAAATAATTACTTTATTGAACGTGCAGCCTGTATTTTAGAATTTTGATGAGATACTTCTGAAACGACCGCGAATGCCAACAAAGTTTCATAAGGAAAGTTTCTCCAGTACTTCTCACGACAAAAGGGTTGTCTATATTGTCCCAACTCCCTTTTTCACACCGAACCGCAAGTTACAATGCTCTACAACCTCTCTCGCCAAACAATTCGAAGTGGCTCTCGTCACAGACGGCTGTGTTTTGGTTTAGAGTATTTGACCAAATAATTTAAAGGGTGTGTTTGTCGGGTCTAATCCAAAAACGGAGTAACTTTTTTGGAGTAAGAAGGAGTACAACCAGAAAGAGAATGACTGAGAAAAAAACATTTACAAAATTCTCAAAATCGATTGATGTGTCATCGTGGTTGCGTGACCGAGGTTTATTGCACTAACGAAAGCACAGGCTGGAGCCTAAAAAATCCCACGAAATCCTTTTCTCGGAGTACTTCTGAACTGGCGTACTCTGATTTAAAGTCCACTACTCCAATTGCGGAGTAAACTGGTGTGAGCACAAAAAAAACCTCGTGTTACTCCATTTTCTGAGTGTTACTCCATTTTCCAAGTGCTATTCTAATCCGTCGGAGTACTGCAGATCAAAAAACGCGTCCTAGAAGACTTGAAGTTACACAACTTTCCAGGTTTTCTATGACTTGTACGAGCGCTGTGACAAAGCGGGAAAACATTCTACACAAACACAAAAATAGAAAAGCTGAATACTGAGACTGAACGCTGTTAACTTATTGAGGATTTCAAGTGTAACTAGCAGCCCGAAAGCAGCTGAATCCTGCTGCGACACCATGCTGCCGCACAATGATATAACAAAAAATAAGAATAAAACAATATATTCCTGAATGAATAGATTAAACGGACTGTTTCCCTGGGGAGTAAGCTCCTTTTGATGCAAAAATACAATCATATAAACAAGCATTATTTTAATGTTTTTATGTCGCAGCGACGTTCTGCAGACAGACTTGATCAGCAAATTTGTTCAGAAAACTTAAATCGGTATACACGTGACTTGACCAGCAAGAGCTGATGTGGTATATGTTTTCACGGTAAAGTTGGGTCTAAAGCTTAGGTTTCGAGTGTTTCGCCCTTCGTCAAAGTAAACTTCGTCAACGTGACAGGTCACGGAGCTGTGTCACGCAACTCAGTGCAGAAACAACTCAGTTTTGAGCTTGTAAATGCTTAACGTTACGTACCACCCGCGCAGTACTGGCCACTGACAAGCCAATAATTTCAGGCAGACACTGACTGTAATGCCAAGTTCATACTTTTGAGAAGGATGTATGGTTGATCTATTTGGCTGAACATAATGTCAGCTGTCATCCTTTGCTTTGTGTTCATTTAAAAGAAATAATAGCTGGAATTACAAGGAACACCTTGAACATAGTTTCAACATAAAAGAAATCATCTTCTGCGAAAAACCACAAGGCATTTGTATTAAAATACAGCAACACTTGGTATTTTTTATTGAACAAGGGCGTCCTCAAAAAGATTTTGCTCCAAGCAAACATCCTGTTACAGGAACAACGAAAGCTTCACGCAGCTTTTGTTTTTTGCTCTGGAGAGTTCAAATCCTACACCTGTCCTCCTAGCACGTGGAAAGGAGTCGTCTCAGTTACTCATTAGCACTTGAAGGCAATTTGATATCACTAGCAGGTAATGTTAACACGATCCCTTTGTTGTGGGTTGGCGCCCGTCCAACACACGTGTTGGCACCTTGTGTAGTTTCCAGGCCTTTTCGTTCGAGGACATGTCCGCACGCCTCCGGGATAGCCAAAGGCTCTTGGCATGTAAAACACGCGGTTATACCACCTACAAAAACACTGCGTTTTCAACGGGTCGTGAGCAGCATTCTTGATAAAAAAAAAGGTCGACCTGTGAAAAACACAGTATCTGTACTAGGTGACAACTGTAACTTTGTTAATCGCCAGGCGGCTTGGTCTATATATCTTGTCAAAATTACATAGTTTTCTCGGCTCTGGTAATTTCTTTTACTTCATGTGCAAGTCAAACCATGGTCCCGCATCGCAAAATACTGGGCTTTCATACTTACTCTCGTGTTTGGTATCGCCTTCTGCAGATGTGAACGTTGATACCGGGATTGTGCAGAATTTGGCTGGCAAAATTTCGGACTAATTTGCGAATTTCTAGCCTCATATAAGAAATGTAAGAAAAAGACTTTCGCCACCCAAAGTTTATAAAACTTTAGCCTCAACTTCCAAACTCAACTTCAAGTGCACAGACTTTGGTACTACTTGCGAGTTGAACCCCACAAAATTTGGGCTTTTTCCAGACCCCGACAGCGTTTCCCAGACTCTTCCAGTCCCATTTTTCACGAACCCTGTACATAAATGACACCTAAATAGTATTAGGCCTGTTTCAAACGTCGTGCTACAGTCGAATTTAATTGAAGCCGCTAAACTTTGCAGCAAATGTTCGTCCAAAAC
>JANSTQ010155719.1:0-11286 GCA_026167885.1 Bergia puertoricense
TAATAAAGAATTAACAGCAAAATAAACCCCCAAACCCCCCCCCCCAAAAAAAAACCCCAAAACAGTAACAGTAACAGTAATGGTAATGGTAATAGTAGTAATAGTAATAGTAATAGCAATAGTAATAGTAATAGCAATAACAATGGCAATAGCAAAAGCAATAGTAATAGCAACAGTCACTGTAATAGTAATAGTAGTAATGGTAATGGTAATGGTAATGGTGATGGTAATGGTGATGGTAATGGTAATGGTAATGGCAATGGTAATGGCAATGGCAATGGTAATGGCAATGGCAATGGTAATGGCAATGGCAATGGTAATGGTAATATTAATAGTAATGGTAAACAGTAATAGCCCAGAATATATAATCACTAAAAAGATGTTCTACTAAAAACATACTTTAGATTGTTTTCAACTCGATATTTTGCCAAATTCTTAAGCACTTTGAACGATCGCTCGAAAGCCGATCTCAAAACAGTGTAATTCTGAGCTAAAATAATCAGTCAGCGGTTTCAGTGCTTGTCGTCACGGTGCTTGCTTTGTAACTGCCCAATCACAGCGCAGATATCAGAAACAGTGGTCGTGTCGATCGTGGTTGAAGTTGATATGCAAATTAGGGTGCCCTGTCGTTTTTTTTAGCTAGCTAGAACACTGGTGCATGTCATTACCAAGTTGACCTTGTTCCAGGCACGCCCTCGATCTGAAGTCAACCAATTCCGATGAGGGGATCTCATTCATAATAATTCTTGTTGCTCGAATTTACAAACGCTGCATTCGAGCTTTATATCAGTAATGTATCAGTAATAGTAGTAGTAATAGTAGTCGTAGTAGTAGTAGTAGTAGCAGCAGTAGCAGTAGCAGCAGTAGTCGTAGTAGTAGTAGTAGCAGCAATAGTAATAGTAGTAGTAGTAGTAGAGTAGTAGTAGCAGTAACAGTAGCAGCAGTAGTAGCAGTAGCAGCAGCAATAGTAATAGTAGTAGTAATAGTAATAGTAGTGGTAGTAGTAATAGTAGTAGCAGTAACAGTAGCAGTAGCAGTAGCAGCAGCAATAGTAATAGTAGTAATAATAATAATAGTAGTAGTAGTAGTAGTAGTAGTAATAGTAATAGTAGTAGTAGTAGTAGTAGTAGTAGTAGTAGTAGTAGTAATAGTAATAGTAGTAGTAATAATAGTAGTAGTAGTAGTAGTAGTAGTAGTAGTAGTAGTAGGAGGAGGAGTAGTAGTAATGATGGCAAGTATCTTTCAACTTTGTATAAACTAATGTATTTCTAGTTATAGTTTCGTTAGTTGCATGGTACTGTTAGCGCTTAATATAAGCTGCCTTTAGCTACAGCTAGAAACATAAAGAGACATGCTGATGACCATGATGATAATAATAATAATAACAGTAAAAGTAATAACTTTATGGGCAATGACGATGATGATAACGATGATTATCATGGGAAGACAAGGGTAATTTAATCTGCACCAATATGTTTTACTGACTACAATCTATTTAGAATGAAAAACCACTGCTTCGTCATTCGAGATCTCAAGAGAAAAATATCAGAACAGAAATTCAGGCACATTGACAGAGAAACAAATTGTTTCTGACTTTAGGCCTTCAGTTGAGAAAACTATTCAATAAATTTCATGTATTTCGCTAATCAAACTTAACATTCGCACTGGTAATGCGCTGATAAGAAGTTTAGTGACACCTTTCTCGATATTTAATAGTAATCTATCTCTCTCCGGTGGCTATACCAACAATCATATTTGCTAGCTGGACTGATATCTAAAATAGGCCCGTAGTCCATAATCCAACTAAAGTATAGAAATGTTAAAAAAGTATACTTAATACACTCTCGTACTAACAATAAAGAACGCAGTTTGCAACAACTGAGTCGAGTGTGTCAGACAATCACAGACAAGTCAAAAGTCTGTACTGAAATGTTCTAATATTTTCAGTTTTGTAAAAGTCCAGCTGTAAAAGTGTGTTTTTAAACACTTTAGCCTTGTGACATGTGCTAACCTTCCTCTTTGCCTTATCAGTGTTGAAACAAAGTTTATATATATAAGCTTAAATAAACATGAATCGGAAACAAACAGCTGAAGTACATTAATTTTTTTTATGTTGGCAAGCCTGGTTTTCACTAATGCGTTAAGCAATCGCACGGCGCTGTGGCTGATGTAAATAGATAAAAGACACTTGGCTAGCTCTTTCTTATAGTTTAAAACTCTTGTCCGACTAAGTTTTCTACAATGATCCACTTTGCCAATTGAGTAGCTCAGCTGTGTATTTTATCAATCACAAGTCAACTGAAGAGACAGGTAAATGGCGGATGTGAGGATAGATTTAAAAAGCTTTCACCCTTTGCCTTTGGTATTGACAACTGTTTTGTTTCAAACCTTTTATGGTATCATCATCGCTTATAGATATCACCGTTCCAGCAATGTTTAATTTACTTTGGTGAACTATAAAGATAAACTAAATCACTGCAACTTCAACCGGATTTATTAAATATTTACAATGAACCCGTGTACCGTTACTAACTGGTTGCGTACCTTTTAGGAAAGGTCATTTTTAACACGGACTTAAAGCTGCTAACTGTTTTGCCAAGCTCGTTATCAACGATCTGCATGCTAACACTGTCAAGGAATTATATCGGCTTAGTGCAACATTTAGGGGAGAACATGAACTTTGCATAATTCTATATGTGAGTTCGTAAACCAACGTAGGAAGCCATTGCATGCATCAGTTCTTCATTTAAAGCAACGACGTTTTGAATAAGATGTCCTACTGAAAATAAGACTTCATTGTTTATGTACAGTCTTCAGTGGCATCACGATTGCAGCAATTTTTATATCGTTATAAAACACCCATTTTTTAGATAGGCGATCCGTGGTATCGAAACGGAAAATGATCGACTATATAAAGTGACACAATTGAAGCCTTCCATGTGGTAAGACCGATGTAGATGATGTGTCCTGATAACTAATGCACATTTCTGCCGGCGATTGAAACATACTTTTAACGATTGGTTGGCTATTTCAGTTATTATTTTAAAGCAACTTATTTGATATCTATCCCCTGTGAACCATTAATTAAAGAAAACTGATATTTTGACATTTTTGCATATTTTCGGTTGGGGGAGGAAGGTCCTCTCTTGCTGTGTTGGTATGTGGAGCGCCAAAGGCTTAGTTGTTGGGCCAAAGCTGTTTTGGTCTGAAGTTGGGTTTGGTCTTTGGATGAAACTTTGCAAACGTGTCATAAGTAAGATGGGCCTTGCATTGCTCGAATATCTTTAAAGTATGCAAACGGAACCTGTTCAGTCTGGGTATCCCATTTTGCAGCTTACCGTATATTCATGAGAAGAATCTTAAATATTATGTACAGTGGATTCACCTGAATTATACGGAGTTCTAAATACTGGTAAGAAAATGGGTTTCAGTTTTAGGATCAGGTCTAAGGTTAGGTACCATCCTAATCATTTATTTTTTTGGGAATCTTATTCTTTCCTTCCAATATAAGTATATTTTTGTCTGACTGCTTGTGCCAACGGTTTTGTAAGAGCAAACGCCTTCAAGTGAGAAGTAATCAAATTAGCAGTTTGCATGATATGTGGCGGCTGTCAGTCTTTAATGCAGGCACCTTACGGGGATTTCATCCATATAAGGAAATAGTAGAGGTGGGGTTGGCAAGATTGAGAATGGGGTTACGTAGTATTCAAATGCTAAATAGGGTTTCTTTTACATGAAAGGAGAATTGGAAATACTCAAAAGGTAATGGTAATAATACTGATGCTGCTGCTGCTGATAATGATGACGATGATGACGATGATGATGATAAAAATCATGAAAATAACGTGCATTCCTAACAAGTTGCGTTGTCTCTATAGATGAACTTGTAACAGAACAAAATTGACTAAGACAGTAAGTGAAGAAAAATTTTAATTTTAAAAGGTATGTCACTATCTTGATACCATAGATCCTAAGAACGGTACTGTAATTTTATTTTCGGTCGAATTTTTTCGATCTTATTTTTAGTTAAATAAAATTAAAACCAACCTGCAATCACTATTTAAAAAAGAAAAAGTGACCAGAGTAACATAACGTTCTTAATGAAATACATTGATACCTAATATTTGAAAAAAATTGCTGATCTCCTCATGTTCAAGCTAGTAATTATAATTGCCAGTCTTTCATTTTCTGTGTGCATACAGATTTTCTTTTTACAATCTGCAACTTAAGCGAAAACAATATTATTTTTGCTTGGCAGTTAGTAATGCCATAAGGAAGTGCACATAACATCGCATCTTCTACCGTAGCTGAAGAACTGGAAATTATTCTGTTTTTTAGAAAAGTTTGTAAGGCTGCACTACATACTGCCAGCTGTCTGAAAACCAATTAATAAGGGAGGAACTATTTGACATCGTGGGGAGGGGGAAGGAGGATGAACAGAGACGCAAACACTCTGTGACTTTCCGTTCCGGCCAACATGCTTTGAAAATCCAAAGGAATCCTAACAAAAACTTTTTTTCCACGTTGGAATGTCGCTTACTAAGAAGAAATAAGCTCAAGATCATCCAGGATCGCACGATCAGCCGTTTGGAATTACTTGTGTTTTAAAATTAGCTCCAAACTACCTTCAGTATTTGTTTTGGTTTGCGAAAGTTCGCAAAAGTTCGCAAACCACTTTGTATGCTCGCGGGCTCAAAAAATGAATCAAAATGGTGGCGGAAGAAACAACTTACTGACAACAAATAGCCTGCAAAATATGAGCTAAATCCGTCGCCGTACCGCCTCCTTCTCGCATGGTTCTCGTGGACAGCCTCTTAAAATGCATCGAACCTTGGCAAGTGAGTGATCAAAGGTCGTTTTGATGGATCAAGATGCTTTCTTTTAAAATTCTTTGGAGAAATAACATAAGACTTTAACTTCTCAAAAAGATACCGCTCTTAATTAAGAAGATTATATTGATCGATTGTTATTTACTCTTTAATAACGGTCCATCAAAATAACTTCCTCGATGACAACGATGATTTTTACGGAGTAATTACGTCATTCGTCAGAAATGGAACTGTTGCACGTTCAGCGACAAAGCTTCGCTTGCTTAATGTTTTAACTTTTGGTTCCACATCAAAGAAGCATGTTAATCATTTTAAATTTGGATCGCATTGCCAAAATTTTGACGTGAAACAAAGAAGACACAAAGTAAAGAGGCAAGAACCAAATGTTTAGCTATGACCAGAGCTATGAGTGTATGTGAAATATGAGCCAAATCCGTGACCGCCGCCGTACCGCCTCCTTCTCGCATGGTTCTGCATGGTTTTCTTGTGGACAGGCTCTTAAAATGCATCGAACCTTGTCAAGTGAGCGATCAAAGGTCTTTTTGATGGCTTTTAAAATTGTTTAGATAAATAACATAAGAATTTAACTTCTCAAAAAGACGGAGAAGTCGAATTGATTCAGGTAATTCAGCCATTCCATCTCGGCTGCCGGATAATAATCTACCCGCTATGTAATAACATGATAAAACACACTGGACCTGATATTGATCGCATCGTTTGTAAACCCATAACTATGGCGTCTATTTTAATTTAACCAAGTCAAAAGAATAGAAAGGGATGGCGAAGGCGGTACCTAGACATTTTCTAAATTTTCCATTCGAGTTGAGTAGTGACTGCCTTTCAGTGAGGTTGTTGATTGTAAAAACGTTGAAGGAATAACTACTTCTTTCTTATCTAATCGTTCACTTCGACAAATAGTGGTGAATATAATTGATAGCTTCCTTCGTTTCAAACAACTTTACAAGAACCGAAGCACTCATTAAGTATATATACTTTATATATTAACATTGGGACGAAAATACTTGAGGTTACTTTGGTCAAGCAAGGTACTTCAAATATGACAGCGGCTTTATGCATGAATACATGTAGCACACCTTTGCAATTTTCATACTGTCTATCGGGATTGAAGCGGAATCACTCGGCTTCAGATATTTACGATTCCTAATCATTCTTAGTTTAGTGATTCATAATTCATCTACAAATGTTCTCAATGATTCATAATACACTCTATATTAAGCGAACTTATTCAGGAATGATTGACCGTTTCTCGTTATTCATGATTTCCAAAGGTTCGAAGGCAGATATTTGCTGCTAATTTTTCGGAAATGACTCTTATGTCATGATTCCGCTTCCATCTCCGTTGTCTACCATGAAATAATACTGAAAATAAAGCACACGAAATAACATGCAATTTACTTATAACTATTTGCTTAAAAAAAGACATCAAAATACTCTCATTCAAAACTTCCACACGTTAGATTATTTATGCACTGAATTGCTGTATACTTAAACGTTTCTTTTTACTATGAATGATAACTGGAAGATGGCTAAGACCGCTCTTAATTCAGCCGATAATGTTGATCGATTGTTATTCACTCTTAACGGTCCATCAAAATAACTTCCTCGGTGACGATGATTTTTACGGAGTAATTACGTCATTTGCCAGAATGGAAGTGTTGCACGTTCAGCGACTAAGCTTCGCTCGCTTAACCTAAACATGGAAAGAATGGTGCGAGCAAAAGAGCAAGCGAGTAAAACAATAACAGAAAAAAGAAATTAGATACAAGTAATGTCGTTTTCATATGTCAGGACATTCTCCTTTGAATAGAAAAAATCTTGTTCCAACACCTTTGACATCATGAAGACTAAATTGTCAAATAACATTAACATTAACTAAATTAATAAATAACACTACGAATTATTAAATATGATATACGTTTTTTCCTTTATAACAAAAAAACGTTATAAGAACACTGAGGTTCAGGTTTGCTCAAATCTCTTCAAAATAAGTAAGAGAAAATTAAAAACGCAGCAAGCCTTAGACAAAATTAGCTAGTTCTTACAAAAAAAAAGACGTTTCTGCGGTCATTAAAAGTCCTTTCGAATCCATCCCATACACGTACTTTAAGCTGGTAAATCGCCAAGTTCGATCCAAAGTCACAATGTGTAAAGCTGCTGTAACTTTTGTCACGAGTGTAGAATAAAACGAAACCATACATGCTAAGAAAAAATACACTGTTCTAAAAAAAAAGTGACCACTAGTTGGGGTTCATTTTAATTTCTAACTTCATCGACTTCAACTTTCTGCATTTTATTTTTAGTGCACACCGCTTTGAAAACAATTAAGTGTTAAAGCAACAAAAAATTCCAATCCGTCTTTCATTTGGTTTTGTAGCTTCACAAGTGCGGCCAATACTAAAAGACCAATATACAAAGTACATTTCCCCTCAGTTAAAACACTTCTTTGTAAGTTTACGGTTTTTTGTTAAGTGTGCTTGTTGGAAAGCCGATTCTTTCAATGTTTAAAGATCAGGTTGGTTAATCTTAACCTCGCTACACAGTGTTCTGCTTGACATACATTATATTGCTATTTAACAGCTTGTGAGAAGAATTAATGTTAATTGCTTGGCCGAACCGGTGAGACTAAACAGTGTTTCGTGTCTTGTTAGTCACAACGACCAGATTATTTCACAATAAACTTGTTAATACGTATTCCAGTCAAACAAATCCGCGATTATTGTACTTCCGAAACAAAACTTCTCCATAAACTATGATTAATGGCATTACTCACCTGTGAAAAACTATTTAGAGATTTAGTAGAGCAGTCAACTATTTTCCCAAATGTTTTGAATGACGCGAGTTTGAGCTAATTCTTCTATCCGCGTGTTGGAACAACGGTGGTGCAAGGTAGACAGACTTTGCAATTGAAATTTAAAAAGCTGCTTGTCTACTTTTTGTTATAAAATTTTGGCCTCAGGACAATATTATTATGCAGACCATTGGTCCAACGAATGCAAAATACTTACAATTGGCTAAGGATACTTCCAACTTCCTATTGCTTTAGAGGGAATGTGTTAATTGGTGTCAATGTCATGATACTGGATGGGTGTTTATATTGCAGCTTACATTTTAACAACAATGAGAAATCAATCACAACAACAATAACAACAACCGCAACACTTTATGTAACATTAACATAACACACGTTCTAGAAGATCACTTGTTTCATCGAGCTGAGAAATGTTGCGTTCAACACAATAAGATGGTGTGAAGGATTTTGAAACTTGCTTCAGTCTCTTTACGTTGTCTAAAAGAGAGAGAAGGAAACTGTTTGACATTTTGTTAAAGTTGCTTCCCATTAGTTTGTCATACTAAGTAGACTTTGACTGAACTCCTCAGTGCTTAATTCATTCTCACTTCTCTTTTCTGTATTCTGTATATAATTTCAAAGTTTCTTAATATGAATCCAAAACGGAACATAAAAACAGCTTAATTATGAAAATAAAGATTTCAAAAATTGCTGCCGCTTTATTAAGTATTTGAATGCTTCTGAAATGTAGGCGTTAACTGATGACTGGTATGCATTTAATAGAACAATACTCTAATGAAAACAAACTCCCCAAATTCTATTATTTAATAAAAAGAAGATTTCACATTCAGATAAGAACAGCTGTACCCGTTGACGCTCTAGCACAAGTGCACTGCACTAGTATAAGACCTTATATTTTGGAATTTCCCTGTGTGGTGTGGCACTATAGCCAAGTTGATCGAGCCCATTCTGCTAATAACCTGCTAGCCGGCTCTCCTGTGGATTTTTAAAATATTCGAATACGTTTGTTTTCGAGTTTCGATATTCCTGTGGCGCTCGAAAAATCAAGGGGTCCCCTCGATTTTCGCGCGCCACAGGAATATCGAAACTCGAAAATAAACATATCCGAATATTACATCCACAGGAGAGCCGGCTAGCAGTATAATTCTGCTAACGGCTTTGCGGATTGTTTTTTCCTTAATTTTAGGTGCAGTGACGTCATATAAGCGGCTACTCTAAGTTCCCTGATTGCCCGCCGTTCTGTAGTCTTCGATCGCTTTGTCACGAACATGACAGATATCTCTTACAAACTAAACTCCAACCTCGGGACTCCAACTATCCCCGAAAAATCAGTTGGATACAGTCAACGTGGACGCACTTTTCCGCTTTTACCTAAATACCGTAAAAAACACTTCTCAAACTGTTTTCTACAAACATTCATAAGTGCCTTTAATCGTTTGTGGACATGTATATATATCTTCACTATTTTGAGCATAATATCGTAGTTTTTATTCCAATGATAATAACAAACATTCAATCGAAGTTCGGTCTTATTAAAGTATTATTGTTCTTATTACCATATTAGATACTGCAGCGTGTCTCACTCACAGTCGAAAGTTAAAGTATGCTTCTTACGTAGTCGAATGATCTCTGTCTATTCACGAAAATGGAAGGTCGAACCACAAGTGCCACAAAATCAAGTTGACCCCACTAATCTGCCCCAATATCAGGAGACTCAAACACTTTCAAAACAATTTCCCTTGAGAGTTAGTATTTGCTCCGCATAGAAATATAGCAAGAACAATTAGAACTAAATGTCAATTATTCAACAATGACAATGGCTGAGTCATTTCTCTAAGTTCAAGCTAATGTTTCTAATTCTTCTATAAAACCTTGCAAGTAGTTTATCTACGATGTTAACTCGTTAGCACATGGCCTCGATTAAATCAGGATGATCGATAGCAGAATTTACGAGGCTTCTGATAGTGATAAGTTTTGATTTATAATCAAGTAAATTACCGTGTTCTGCCTATAAACGGTAAAAATCATGTCGATTACTGATTAAAATAAAAGCCAGAGGGAATCTATTTTTATATTTAAGCCGAACAAGAACAATATCCAAATTGCTGTCGCTTTTTGAATGTTGCCATTCTACGACACTGATATTTAATACACATGCTCCCTTAATGCTTTTCAACAATGAAAGCAATCATGCGAAGAGCTCAATTAACTTTAATTGATAGAAACTATTTTTAAATTGCAGATTGAATCTCTAAAACTACCGAACCCCGACAATATTTTCTTTACCTAAATATTGGAGCGCATTTGTACCCTGAATGAAAACTGACGTAGAGAGCAAATATTTTTAGAGACACAAGTTGATATTCGTGGGGTCATCCCAATAATCATCTAAATTTCCTTCATAGACGTACTGAGCAGTAACCTTCCTGAAGACGCTTTATATCGATCATGACTCCGTTATGATGTCATTGGCCATAAAAGGAGTGTCGACGGATCATGGTATACATCACGGAGCATGGTAACCTTGTGAGGGAATTCAGAAATGGTTTCGATTTGCTGAGAAACTGCGAACTAAAAATTCCAATTTATTTTTCTTAGTCTTGAGAAATTAATTTCCCATAGGACTCTGGTCTCGATCAGCAGATTTAAAGGTGCTCTTTCACCGTATGATTGCACAATAAAGGTAAAGGTAAAGGCAGCCCTTATTTTACGTCGGTTGTTCCGACAACTCCTAGAGCTGGTATCAATGGAAGCCGACGTTGCGCAAGTTACTTCTCTCCCTCTGTCAGTGCTCCGTTCATGGGAGCTACACAGATCAGAGGGATGTCGAAGCAGACGTTGAAGTCACCGATAATCGAACTGGGGGCCTCCAGCTCCGAAGGCCGCACACTAACCACCCGAGCTACGCCTGCTCTTCTCTTTCCATTGCTTGGCAAAAGGCGTTAAAAGAAAAAAATTCTTCTTCTACGCACAATTCAAGCACATTTCTACCTTAATGGTGACAAATATGGTTCGGATGGCCTAATTTCGAGGCAGATTGACACGAATTACAGTTATAAGCGAATTTAGTGTTGGCCCGTAGGATAAAAGATTGACTAACGTAATATAACGCCAAAGTGCATCGATCCTTTACAATTTTGTTTGTTGTCAATTTAATCGTCTTCATCAATATACTTTCAGCAAAAATTAAAGCCAATACTCTAGGAAAGCAGCGGTTTTGTGCGGAACAACGGTGAAACTGCCCCATTAAGACTGAGCAACTGAACTGGGTAAAAACTGCACATTCGGATATTTAACTTACCACATTTAAACCATACCTGTTTAACTAGCAATAAAAATATTGGATGATACACAATAGAAAAAGGAAAACAAGAAAGACGATTTTTTGCAGTTATTGTCAAAAGAAGGTGAAAAAAAACTCCCTTAACGATTTTCCAAAAGTGGCCGGGAACGACAATATTAGTTGTTCTTAGGTATAAGAATTTGGCGTAAAACACTTGCTAATTAAAAAGCGTAAGAAACTACAGTTATAAATGCAATTATTGCGTTCGACGAAGGAGAACGCAACCCTAAACGATGGGTTGCCTGTGGTCATTTGTGCGGTTACCCAGCTGTGCAAGCGAAAAA
>JANSTQ010155752.1:0-11284 GCA_026167885.1 Bergia puertoricense
ATTGTTGTTAAGTTGTTGTTAAATTGTTGTTAAGTTGTTGTTAAATTGTTGTTAAATTGTTGTTAAATTGTTGTTAAGTTGTTGTTAAGTTGTTCTTGTTTTTATATAATATTCATTGTTGACTGTTGTACCGAAGATGTCTCTTCAACTCAAATTCCAGTCTGTTTGGACGCTTGAAATCCGTTCATTGATCGTCCGACAAATCTAATACTGTACAACTAATTGAACCGCAAAACGTAAGATATGGAGTTAGTTAATTTTTACACAGTTAAACTTTTACGAATAAAAATAAATGTTGCGAAAACATGGAAACGTCAGCTTATCGGGTTAAGCGACAAATTTTTATATTTCGTCTTGAAACATTGTCAGTGGCACCGAGTCTTCCCAGCATCAGATTGTTCTTGAATTTTTTTTTTTTTTTAAAAATGGATCTTCATTAGGTCTAAACCGTTCAGTAAGACAAGCACTGCTTGTACTGAGGGTGTTTACTCCATCCTCGAATTTCTCAAAGCAACTGTCAAAGTCCTTCCTTTTTATTAATATCCGGAACGCTTCACTTGTACTTCGAGTATCGTCATTTTTGTTCTCTGAATTTGTCTTTTGGTTGTCTATCCTTGAACATTCTTTGTGAGACAATTCTGGAGCACAATTTTGGCTAGCTTGACTGTGGCAAGTATGACTCCATTCTTTACCCACATACTATGATTCAAAAGTTGTTGTTCCAAATATGATTCAAAAGGTTTTAGCGAGACAGATTAGATTAGTTTATATTATGTTAGATTCGATTCGATTCGATTCAATTCGATTACCTTAGCTCAGATAGGTTAGACCAAAATAGATTAGTGTTTTAAAATGATAGTTTCAATTAGACAACATTAGAGTAGATTAGAATAGATTAAATATGCAGTCTCATTAATATTGTAAATATTACCGTTTGATGTATATCTTATATTTTATCTTATTTCATAATACTTTTTACTCTAATTTTAATGAAGTTTTATAGTGGAATACTTGTAAACTAGTTTCAAGCTAAATGTATTTACCCACTTTAAATAAAGTTATTGTATTGTATTGTATGCAACTGGATCTTTTTCTCAAAAGTATATCTCTCCCAAGAGACGGAGTTTGTTTCTCGGACAACGCAATGCGTTACAAAATTAACATGACAAGAACTGTTCATCGGTCGTAAGTTACAGAAATGTTTTGAGAACGTTGTGCTGAAAGAGGAGTCATCTTGAACACAAAAATAACTCAAATCTTTTAATTTACCAGATGTGGGACCGACTGAAATGTAATACTTATCTGCAGCTGTCCGGTTACCAACTTCGCTCCCACGTACGTGTAACTGACAACGTGTGTAGGAATGAAATACGTATTGTTCGAGTACAATAGATATAATAGGTACAATAAGAACAATGGAAGCTGAATTTTTGAACAATGAGCCAATATACGGTCCCGTGCTTCAATTAAATAAGTTAAGACACGAACCTAAAATAAGCATAAACAACCCGGCCTGCTTTTCTAACTATATAATACCTAAAACTATTTTTGTCTTGTAGCAATCCTTCACCAACAAACTGACGGCTAACTGTCGACTGCAGCTCAAACGTTTTTCCTGTTTTTGAGTGCACGAAAAGTCTAATGAAAAACTGAGAGTTTTGAGTTGAAAAAAATACAACAACATCTTTTACTAAATAAACGGTCAGTACTAAAGAAAAGAAGTATAATGCTTTTTTACTGTGAAAAGTCATAGAGTTTTTTCATAAAATGAACCACTGTAGACGACAATTGAAATAGTCCCACCAAAAGATCCTTTACATACAAGTGCGCATAAAATATGAATAGAACAATTCGGTCATCAGCTACAAAACGCATGCGCGGTAGCCAAGTAACTTCAGCTGGAGCAAGAAGGGAAAAATTTTAATTCAGGTCGTGTCTGCCCAGAATGTATCGGTATTCAAGTGCGGCGCACTGGAAATAGGGTAGACTGAGGACCTATGGACGGGTCTGCATGGAGACGTTCCCTCTATTCTACATAGCGCTGTGCCTGACAGTATGGCCTTTGACTACAGACTCCGTCGGAGAAGGAAAGTTAACATTCGCAGCAATTGGCGACTTCGGAGGTTACCCGCAACCTCCATATACCACCTATACGCAACGGAGACTCGCTAAGGTTTTGGCAGCGCAGGTTGGTGTGTAGTTTTATGCCAAGGCTTTTTTACTTGGATTTATTGTTCGTGTTTCAGAAAAAGTGCGAACGGCTCTTCTGGCACTGAACCGTGTAAAAGAATAAGTTTTAGCTGTGTCTCTTTAATCAGGTTTAATAACTCAAGCATTACATCGATCTGTTTCAAATATATTCGCGGTTTTTCTTGTCTTTGGTCTGATTATATTTTGAATATATTACAAAATATCCTTGTGAATAACAAATTGGGATTTCAAAAAAATTATTTGGAGGAATTAAGGAGTTTGCAGTAGTTTTGGTTGCTGTGGTTAATAATTCAACAAATCCCTGCTTGCCACAAGCCGACATCAATCAACCCTCCACGGTTTGACGATGTTACGTTGTTTTATTTGACATTTTCTCTGAAAACCGACAGGTGTTCCATTCTTTGAAGTAATTTGCCTTGTTTCACTTCACATGTGAGAATCTCGCACATCGAGTTTATTCCCGCAATTTTCAGTAAGATTTATACGTGCTTCAGCTAATCATTCCGGTGCTAAAGAAATCTTGTACGGATAAAAGGCAGTTTTGAGCCAATAGCAACAGCAAGTGGGCCATGGGCTTTCTTATAGAGCATATTAAAACAAAACATCTACACTTAAATATACCAATCTTAACTTTCCTATCATTATCGTCCTCTTTACAAAATGAAAAACTCAAATAGTTAAATGCGTCAAAATGTAAATTATCTCATTGTGGACGTTGTTTGTTTGGAATCTATACTGAGTCTTGTGACATTTGAATTGCAAATCACAAAGTTTACAATTGGTCTGGTCAGGGCACTGAACCTCAGAGACCAGGGGATTATTAACAAAACGATCATTACCAGTATAGAACTTATGATTCCCTGCACGGACCGATTTTTTACCATTTTTCTTGTGTTAGTCAAACTTTACTTCGTCAGCCAACGAAGCCACAGGATAGTTTTTCTGATTTTTTAAGGCAAACATTATGCTAATAAGGCTTGGTAAAACCATCAAATTTCAGTCGAACTTAAATGAATCAGTTAAACTCGACTGTAAATATTCGTCTAATATGAATTGTAAAACGAGTGTGATTTGTCCAGCAATATGAAGTATCCGTACAAAATCAACTCTTTAGACCACATCAACTAATTTTAGACGAATATTTGCAGTCGAGTTTAATTAACTTATTTTAAGTAAAAAAAGTGTTCAACTGAAGGTTCCGAGCCCAATACTCCCAATATTCAGCTGCCCTTTTTTAAATTGATTTATTATTATTAGCGTATAAGCTATTTTAGGCCTGTTTTATAAGACGTTGTTAAACTTTACTACAAATTCACGTCCAAAACGAAGTTATGGAAGGTTGAAGCGAAAAGTTTGTTTCGTATGTATTTTACATTTTTTGTCATTTCGGACTGTTTGACTGAATGATTATTTGTTGTCCAGTTTAACGGTTTTAACTGAACTCGACTCGACTGAATTTTAAAATTTAACTGTAGCATGTCATCTAAAATGGATAAGGTACCAAGTACCAAGCTACTCTGTTGTTTCTGTTTATTCATCTTGACCCCATAACAAACTAAATAGTTTAGCTGCTGATTCGGCCTTTACACTTGCTGAACTGAACCTGCAGGGCACATCAGCGTTTTCAGATCTAGTGTTAATTAGTCCGAAGTCAAGCTTCAGGAAAACTCACAACTGAAAACCATTTCAAATGATAATCATTTCTGTATCACCGTTAAATGTAATAACAACGCTAAATGTAATAACCACCCTCAATGTAATACAAAACAAGCAATATAATCGATTCCATTTGAAGCATGTCATGGTGATGACGTCTAAGTCACGTGATTTTAAGGAATCTATTATATTGCCTTATCTCACCCATTTTGACAATTTTCGGTCCCAAATTTCATTAAAATGATACATTTACCATTTACAACATGGGATGCTGATGACGTCAAAAGTCACATAGAAAGAAATTCGTTTAGTTTTAAGGACAAGAAAACTGTATAACCATCTTACAGATTGTCAAGAAAACCGGAATTCAGAAGATGTGTGACTATTTTGAAACGAAGATTGGCACCCCAAAAAAATAAAGATAAAAGTAATTATAGGGGTTCTTTGAATATTGCGTGATTTGTGACGTCATCACCATTGCACGTATTAAATGGTCCACACTACATTTAAATAAAGTTTGGTATTGAAAACTGTCAAAATGAGTAAGAAACAAGCAATATATTCGATTCCTTAAAATTACGTGACTTGTGACGTCATCACTTGGAGACCCCGTGTAAAGTATATGTACCTTTCCTGATCATCTTTGGTTAGCACCTTAATCCAAAACATACGCATAAAATCTTAAACATGTTTTATTACATTTAGAGTTAAAATTTATTACATTTAGGGTTAGACCATAAATCTGTTTGTTTATGTTTGTTCCATTCATATCCAAGCTCACCAGGCTATTGAAAACTGTTGAGTTGTCTGTACAGTTTTAATTGTCAACAGATGTCATTTCCGTATCTTCAGTTTTTCAACTGAAAATAACAAAGAACTTGGAATTTTATTTGCTATAGAATTGTTTTAATCATTTGTTTTAAAATTTTAATAAAAAATACAGCTTCAAATATTGCTGTATCTATAATTCGGGCGAAATTGGAGGCATCTACTTTTCAGTTATACTATTTGACATTGTATCCATAATTTTTGTAGCACAGACTCTGGTTTTATTAGCTTTTGTAACTGATAATTCTGAAAGGGAGAAACAATACCGATTCTCCTTGGAAATCACTTAAAGGGATCCTCGGCTCTCTAGCTCAGCAACATATTACCATAAAATGAGACGACATAGTTTTCCGCTATCTGTTTCCAGTTTTAGAAACCAGTCCTCAGACGTTGCCACTCAAATATGGAACAAATGGAATTTTTTTTACTTCAGCTTTCAAATAATAAAAAAAATCTATGTCTATGAATTATCGATTTTGTTTTCACAGATTTCATGCAGACAAACCCAACATACCTGACCCTTCACGTCAAATCACTGCTTGAGTTACTTACACTCCTCTACTACTACCGTTTCGGCATATTAAAAAATCAAAATCCAATTATTCTCTTAAAGTCTTTTGAACTTTTTTTTGTTCTGGAAGTGCACAAAAAATATCAGCAGAATTTCTGGACTACGTTCACATACAAACGGAAGATCTGGGAGTTGATATATAGCTGTCGAATCTTCGTTTGGTAATATAACGAAAATAGTGATGCTCACCAAATTTCCCTGCTGTCAAAATTTAAGTTTCCGTAACTTTGTTACTGATGCTGCATTATTAGTTTTCGAAGTGGAGAACATTCAAAAGTGAGGATCAGTCAACAATATTTTCGACCTATTCAACGGCTCAGCATTAGCTTGAAAGCGCTGGTTAGCCGGTTAAGGACTATTGAATGGTTCTACAAAATCCTGAACTGATCGCAATATTGGATTCCTGCTCAAACTGCTCGCAACATTTTGAAAGATGCTCGCTTGCTTGAAAAGCGCCAGTTTTCGGCATAGTTTAGTGTGCAAATGCTCGTGCTCGCAAAAACAAAAACCAATGTGTCGCTCGCAAAGACTACCCGATAGTCCTTAGTTAGCTCTTAATTCCAGCGTTAGAGAAATTTTCTCCTAATATGGTTTAAAGCTGTCTTTTTCTTCTCTCCGCAAAATTATGTTTGATTGATAATAGTTTGGTAGAATCAGTTAGCAACGTATTTCGCGCCGTTTCCTTTATTTGCTACACATTGAATTTATAATTGCAGTTGCAGATTAAATTGGTTTTTTGAAAAAAAACAAAAAAAACCTAGCTAGTGGCGAGGAGGTCTGATGGGAAACCACATCAAACTGAAAGGATCAATGCCACAATACTCCAAAATTATGGTCTCAGCTGTAGTGCAAAATACTGTGTGCAGCACTTCTAATTTGAATCATGACTTTGTGTTTGTCCAGATTGCCCAAGGATTTGGTACGCGGTTCATAGTGGGTCTCGGAGATAATTTCTACTTCAGTGGTGTCAAAAACGCTGAAGATCCTCGATTTCGCCAAACGTTTGAAAATGTGTACACGGAGCCTGTGTTGAAGGCGGCAAAATGGTACATGATCGCTGGAAACCACGATCACAATGGCAACGTGTCAGGACAGATTGCTTATTCAAAACTGTCGGCGAGGTGGCATTTTCCTCATTTCTATTATACCTTAGGTAAGGAACAAGAAAGACTGAGTATCGAAAAGCATAGCTTATAGTTCAGTGGAACGATGCTTATTGGCATACGTAGCGGAGACATATAACATATCATGCATAATTTGGTACAACACATCATGGCATAACGTATATACAGCACAGCGTAGCATAGCATAGCATAGAATAGCATAGCATAGCAAATAGCATAAAAACGTAACATAGCATAGTATATAATAGAAAAGCAAGGCATAGCATAGAAAAGCATAGCATGGCAAATAGCTAACATCATCATCATAACATAACATAGCATAGCATAGCATAGCACAGCACAGCAAAGCTCTTATTGACTTCCACAGTATCATATCATATATCATCATTATCATGTCAAATCATATCCTTCATATCATATCATATCATGTAATATCATATCATATATCATATCATATCATATCATGTAATATCATATCATATCATATAATATCATATCGTATCATATATCATATCATATCATATCATGTAATATCATACTATAATTATAGCGGTGTATATTGATCAGATGACATAGAAAGCGTATCCGTTTTTTTTTTTGTTTCAGTTGAGAAAATTCCCGGAACTTCGTCAAGAGTGCAACTTGTAATGATCGACACAACCCTTCTTTGTTTCAAAAGGTACGCCATCGTGAAATCTTGATATTGTTCCTTGTTCAAAAAAACCCAAAAGAGCAACTGAGTAAAAGTAATAACACTGTGCGTGTTTATATTATATGATGCTTACAAACTGTAACTTTTTGCTCTAATTGATCGTTTTTATAAAGTTGTGCTTATTACTACATTTAAAGTAAAAACCACAGTTTTAAAATTCTGATATTCAATTAAATTTCAGTGCAACTTTCCTGTTTCACAAAATGAATTGCATCGTGAAATTCAACATACCGTACCAATGAAGAGCTAGGAAACTTAACAGCCTGAGATTAAGCTGCTTGCAATAGCAAGTGGATCATGATCCAAATTGCTGAACAATGCATAATATTTCACAGTTCCCAGTTTGTATGTACCAATTCTTACAGAAGCACAAATGTAAGCACAAGTAAAACACAAGCTGATGAAAACAGCCACATAATAAGCATAAGCTTGAAATAAGCACAAGCACTAGAAAATGAAAGGCCCAGACATGCACAGCGTACGAGACTATGGCGTAGTTCTACAGTAAAACTGTGGGTTTTGAACTACAGCTAAAATAGTACTCTTTGCACCACTCTTAGACTCTCCACTAATCTCCCAAGTCCGGAAAATCAACTGAGGTGGATACAAAAGACGCTCCGAAGCTCAACGTAAGTTCTGAGTTACCTGCGGGTTTGTCACGTTTTCCATGTCAGTGTTCTGTCACGCTTCTCCGTCACGCTTTGAAGCAGGAGAGCGCGTTAACATGACAGACTGAGTGCGATAGCCAGAGAACAGGAGTTCAAAGAGTGTGTGACTGAGAGACACTAGCACCGAAATGACATTTCCAATACTTTCCTAGCGTATCAGTTTTGTAGTAAACAGGGTAAATCGGCTTTGGTAGTTGTTAATTCACGTAGGGTATACCGGGCACTCCACCCTACTCTCTCAATAACCCACCCTCCCTCTTTCTCTCCATTGTAGAAATAAAAACTGCTTATATATAATTACAGGGCAGATTATTTGTTGGTAAACGGTCATCATCCGGTCCTTTCAGCCGGTATGCACGGCAACACTAACTGCCTTCTCGACAAACTCAAGCCACTCTTGGAAGAGTATGACGTCACAGCATATTTCAGTGGGCATGACCATAACCTGCAGGTGGGTAGATATGCACAGTTAGCCAAGGCTAGCTGACATAGCAGAAAAATGGTAGAAACGCAGTGCTGTGATTTACTTGTGTATTGACAAAGATACGCCATCATTTTTTTGCTTTCTGTTTTCTACACTTCCGGTTTCTGCCCCTATATCCATTTACCGGAAGTGATATTACACTTTACTGGAAAAGAACTCGATTTGCCGTTCAGTTTGCCTGCTCTCTGCCTTTATGCTCCCTCCCCCCTTTTCCTTTGTCTCGTATCACTTGTAAAGATTTTTCTCCATTCGTATTCATAACTGCAGTACACTGTTTCTGCCTCTACCTAGGCGCTAGGTGTTTGGGAACGACGAAGCAAATTCTTTCCTTTCTTCGTCTTTCCCAGGAACCTTTGCGGGCAGCACTCGTGGTTATTCCGAAAGCGCCTGGGTACGAGGCAGATAGTGTTTCCAGTTTGATGAAACTGTGTTTTGGTGTACATGTATGAATATGAGAGATTATATATGTTTCTTATACCACCACAGCACATCAAAGAAAAGGACTCCAGTGTGCACTACTTTGTGACCGGCAACGGAAACTTCTACAACACTGTCTCTGGGAACAGACACCATCTCCCTCACAAATCTTTGAAGTAAGTCTTAACTGTACCTTTGCTGGGGTATCGGTACAACCGTCTGAGATTTTTGTTGTTCAACGTGTATATAACTCTGTTTCCCCGATTGGGCGGGGGGGAGAAAAACTCCTATATGAAAGCGCGGGGATGCTTGTATGGGAGTCCCCTCGGGGATTGCCTGTCAAACAATCACTGCCGTAACATATGGCACTCTTTTAAATTTTCGCGTCAAAGTCTGGGCGCTTAGCTAAAGGAATGCTTACTTTCAGTTTTACAAGACTGGTCAGGTGTTAAATAGAACGCGGCAATTAGTGGGACTGATTCCAGCCAGACTGGCGGCCTGTTTATGGAATAGAACTGCTTAGTTTCACGTTTTTGGTCAATAAGGGCGTAGGAATTTGGTGAGTTATGCTGGAGAAAATGCACGCGATTGCCGTGACTGTCCCTGTGACGCGCCACAATGACCAGAACCAATTTTGTCGGACCGAAAAGACCTGACAAATGGCAAACGCCCTCAGAAGCATTATTAGATGAACGATCAGCTTAAGATAACCGGCTAAAATGAAACCATTTCAGTTTTAAATGTCAACTCTTACAAATACAATAAGTACATAAAAAGTCTTGTCTGGTCTGATCTGGACTGGATTGAACTGGTGTTGTCTTGTCTTTCTGGTTTGGCCTGGTCTGCTCTGGTGTGGACTGGACTGGACTGGTCTGGGTCTTGTCCTGTCTTGTCCTGTCTTGTCCTGTTTTGTTGTCAGTGTCTTGTCGTGTCCTGTCTGGTCTGGTCTGGTCTGGTCTGGACTGGACTGGTCTGGTCTGGTCTGGACTGGTCTGGTCTGGACTGGTATGGTCTGGACTGGGCTGGACTGGACTAGTCTGGTCTGGTCTGGTCTGGTCTGGACTGGTTTGGTCTGGTCCGGTCTGGTCCGGTCTGGTCTGGACTGGTCTGGACTGGTCTGG
The DNA here is from genome assembly GCA_026167885.1 of Bergia puertoricense. Lineage (NCBI taxonomy): Eukaryota > Metazoa > Cnidaria > Anthozoa > Zoantharia > Parazoanthidae > Bergia > Bergia puertoricense. Next base: position 9,793 of record JANSTQ010155752.1, read on the forward strand.
TGTGGTGCGGTCTGGTTTCGTTTGTCTGTTCTGGGTCTGGACTGGTCTGGTCTGGGTTACCTCAAGTTACTGATGACGTACAATTTGTTCCACTATTTTGCGTTTTATGACAAATTGAGTCAAACAATTTCCCCCGTTGTTTCCTAGGTACTTTTACGGCAGTTCTGGCGCTTTTACGCTTTTAGAAGCAACTAAAAACGAGCTGAAACTGACGATGATTGACGAGTCTAACAAAAAGATGCACACGGCAAGTCTGACTCCACGAACACCGATAGATTCAGATCGCCGAGCAAATCATTCAGTCCTTGATGACTTTTTCAGCCTGCAGACGTCGTACAACAGATATCCAGCTGATGGTGTGATGGTCGACGATTACGACTTCTAACGTTAACTGGGTTATACGCCACCTTAGACAACTTGATTCAGTTTAAAAGCGGTTAAGTTACTGCCGATCTAAGTTCCGCTCTCAGCTTCAAACTGGAAAATTCAAATAGTTCTCTATTCTTTTTAAATGGAGAGACTTTCACGTAATGCAGCTAAAACATATTTTTTTATTGTTTTCCAAATGTTTGAAGATAGAGCAAAAAAATAACTCTAACGAAATGAGTTTTAATATGAAATAAATTAATTTTTCCACGATGGCGTTGTTTTTGTATCGTGCATCATTCATAGTAGCTCGGGGTTTATTGATCAAATTAACAATTCTCTTTTTAATAATAATAATGATAATAATAATGACCTTTATTTTAATAAATAGTCTTTATTAAACATACTTCAAACAGACATTAAAGCTTACAATCAATAAATTTCCCAGGTAAAACTAACCGCCTAGCCAATAAAATTGATTAAAATTCTTGATATCATTATTAGACTATAGAAAATATAGAAAATGCGATTTGCTAGTCTTGTATAGTCACTGGGTATTAAATTAGTGACAAACCGAGGGGCGAATCTAAGATTTTAGGGGGGGGGGGGGGTGTTAGGAATAACTTTAAGGGCTGGATTGTTACACTTTTCAGCAAATATACGACCGCTCTCGTCAACTAAATAAATCCACATGTTTTATGAGACAAATTCAGTCGCTCTAATGCTATATGAGAAAATTGTAGGTGCCACTGAATCTTTTTATGGGTGGAACAAAAGCAGTCTTGCTTTACATTAAGCAGTCTTGCTTTAGATTAACTCGCTTCTTGCAAGATGTTGTACTCAGCTAAATTTTGTTAGCCATGGCAAGTTGTCCTCGTACAGTCTAGATTTGTCTTACCCGAGTTGTTTCGACGCACGAGCTATAAGCAAATTTATTAATTCCTCCCTGTGTGTCTAGAATGTAACTGTTGTTGCCGGATATGGCATGAACGCTTGTTTGAAAGCGATCTTGAGCGTGCTGAACTCTGATCAAAGAAGAGATGGGATGGGTTTTAGGGGATTCTAAGGGTTTTTCCTATAAATTGCTTCAAGCTGGAGACGGAAGGCGGGGAGGAGGGAGGGGGAG
>JANSTQ010155763.1:0-11283 GCA_026167885.1 Bergia puertoricense
GGGTGGGGGAGGGGGGTTTGCAGGAATGATTTGCTTGGAAATAAGTTTTTCTGTGTAATCATTAGTTACAATTTTTATGTACTTCGCATTTGTTCTCTTTCTGCACGACCTTTCATCATTTTTCTTCCCTCCCCTCTCAACGACCACTACCATCACCACCATCAACGAAATTGAATTAACAGCCCTTATAAACAAAGAACCAGTAAGACTACGGGGAACACTTTCGTTATCCGCTTTGCCAACTTTTTCACGCTATAAAAATAAAGATAAAAGCCATTTTCGACAAAACGTTCAATCGTTCTTTCATATCTGTTTACTTCTTAAAATTTTAAGGAGAGATTCATTATCAGTAAGCAATTCAACATATAGAAATAAATTCGTTATCACGAAACAAAGGTTCCAGATCTTTTAGGGAACAACAGTTGATTTCTTTGTTAAATCTCTGCAAATTTACTACGTAAAAAGCTGGGATGTTTTAGCTTGTTTTGTTTGAAGCAACGATAAAATTGAAAATGCAGTGGCTACTCGACCAGCTACTTCTCAGTAATTTTAATGACAAGAAATTTATTTTCGTCACAACTACAAATGTCGAAAGACCCCTTTCAAGGGACAAGTTTGTACTTTTTAGTGCCTCTGGGTTTAGAAATCACTGGCCCTACGACACATGCTGTTTCAAGCATTTTTCTTGCTGTCCCTATTATCTTTCTTCTAAACCCTGCGTTTTCTCCTATCCCGCGGACCGCTCCTTTGTCCTCGACAATAAAGCGTGCAAATCAAATTTGCGTCAACTGTTCCTTCCCTCCCCATTTCAACGTCCTCGCATCCCAACATAACGAACAGAAGAATTTACTTACCATAACAGTGTTGATGTCTTTCAAGGTTTTCTCTCAGCAGAGTGTAGAATTCGTTCATGCGACTTGTGTCCTCCTGGTCTTCCTTAATTAGCTGGATGGGAAACGCCTGACTCAAGAAACTGATTCCTTTACTATCGAGATCTTTTTTTACTTCAAGTAAGCTCTCCATGAGCTTACGACTCGCTATACTCACTTCATCGTTCATTGGTCTGTCTTCTTCAACACACAATGATTTCTCAGGAAGCTTTACGCAGTCAGTTTCAACTTCTGAAGATTTACAGGTGCCAGATTCTACAACCTTGTCATCATCCGTTTTGTTTGCCAGATAAAGAGCTAACTCATCAACACAAGGCGTGTTCAGCTGATTAGGCGGTCCATTCTCAAAAACCTCACTGCAGTTATCACTGAGCGAATGCTCTTCATTCTGTCTAAACAAACTCTTATCTTCCACTTTCATTACAGGATATTTCTCATGAGAAAACGACTGCAAAAGGGAGTTGGCAGATGAGTCTCCAAGATCGATGTACCCTTTCAGTATCTGGAGTAGCTTCTCAGAACCATCAATAATCCTTGCACTGGCTGACGGCAATTCATTCTCTATTGTTCCATTGTCAAACATGGCGTTAAACAGATAATTCGAATGTTGATTACTACTTGTTAAACTCTTAATTGCGTAGTAAAGTTGCATGGACATAATATCTGCCAACAACACAGCTCGTGTTTGATAGTCCCTTCTCTGAATGCGGCGCTTCAAAGCTGCGAGTTGCATCTGAAATTTACAGCTGGATTCATTTGCACTTTCCAGTTCTGACTGAAGTTTAAAGATGTCATCCTTCCAAGACGTTTGCTGAGAGACAAAATATGCGAATAGGAGATCACGTTAGGATAATGCATATAATAATTGAAACATTAAAACTATTTCTGGAGATATATGATAGACAGATACAGATAGATAAAACTTAACTTAAACACGGAAAACTATCAGTAAAATGCACAATAAAAAGTATTAAAAGATACCCTGGTTTACACGATCGCTGTGTGTCTACTGAGCTTCATATTAAAAACCCCAAGACTGTTTTTGCTTTATTTAAGAGATTCTGGAAAATTATTTCCACAGAACCGCAACACTGTATCCATAACTTCATTTAAGGTACAGTGTAATCTGTTCTAGGTTTTACTATCTGGAGATCGAACTTCTTAAATTATAGTTGGTACTACGTTCAGTGAATAAACCTTTTAAAAAGATCGGTGAGAATTTATGAATTGTCTGTAATATCTTAATGGTCTTTTATGAAGAAGAGGTAATAAATATTGATAAAGATAATAAACATAGTTTCATATAGATGGGTTTTGAAGCATGTTAGGATGGAAGAAATGCAAACAAAAGCTGTCACAATTTTATCAACAAATGTTCAATTTAGCTACTAGTTTTCAGACTTTACGCAAAGCGATAGCACGCATGCGTACCTGTGTTTCGTAGAGACTCGTGATAGATGCCAAGCTTTTTTCAGAGTTAGCCACCGCTTCAGCAATTAGCGCTTCAGAGTCTGTTGTGATACAGCGGATTCTTTCTTCGTACGTCTTCTTCATTTCAACGAAATCCTTTTCTGTTTAAAAAGAAAAAGGGAAAATTTCTGTTAATAATTTCTGTTAAACACATAGTTCTGTCCCAAGGTTGATCGGTGTTACTCATTTTAACTTCTAAAGTAAAATCCCTTAAGTATTTTTCAAAGAGCAACTTAAAGAATACATCTGGAGGTCAGACTGAGAGGCGAGTTTGACGACCGTGGTATACAATAGAAATACAATCATGAATATTCAAGATTATATATTTATATTGTGAAGTATTTTTGCGCCTAAAAATTTTCGCCAATTTCTCGGTGGAGAGAGGGGGGTTGATTATTTATGAGATCTTACTATTGGTAGTTTAGTATAGAATATGTAATCTTACCACGTGATTCAATAAGCTTGTTTAGGTCTTCACTCAATCTCTTGTAGTCAACCTACGACCAAGGAACGCGACCAAACAAATTAGTTACAGATAGTGGTATACGTATTTTAACTATTATTATTATTACTATTATTATAATGGATATTTGGACAGAACAAATAGTGATTCAGTAGGTTAAAGTTTTTTTTTATCAGATATTATTTTTCTTTTATGAAATCTACCCAAGGAACATTAAAACAAGTCGACTTATTCCATCCAAAACCTTTGATCCATCGCTTCTTCTATAAGGGTTTGGTGCATTTTAAGTCAATTTAAATGTGTACTCCGGCCCGGAAGAGAAATTCAAAGGAATTCGCTGTCAGAGCACAGTACTGTAACCCGTCTTTCCCTGTGGGAAAAGCCAGACATGTGTCTGCACTCGGGTCTCCATATACTCGCTAGTTTTCCTACCTCGACATTGATGTAGGCATTGGTTGTAATCTTCATGGCTCTAGAACCAAAGTTAAGAGAACATTTGGTCTCACTAACATCACTCATAGAGGGCGCCACACAAACCTAAAAAGATAAATCTAGCATTAAATATTTACAATATCTTTAAAGCCAGCTCACCTCTCAATGTTAAACGCCAGACAACAAATAGTTTCTCAAAAACAAATACTAAAACATCAACTGACCATCAATAGGATTCTCAAAATCATGTGCATGAGCAGTTCTTACACCCGCGGGTAAGAACACACATTTTTCAGAATGTTGGTAAAGATAATGAGAATGAGAATGAGAATGAATATGAAAAAAGCAATAAGTTGGTGGAAGTTTAGATAAAACGATCAATAAAAAGTACAAAAAAAACCATTAACTAACGCACGATTGAAAGTGGAGTTTAAAAAGAGACAGATGCAAAACTGACAAAACGTAAGAAATACCGAATACACGACAGTGGCACAAAGGCACACACGCCATCTAACGCACAGTTTGCAAATTCTTAGTTGATATACATTACCATAAGACTGGTCTTGCAGTTGCCTCCCAAACTCTCCTGTAAAAGCCTAGTAAGAGTTGAATTTCTAAAAGGCACATGGTTATTTTTCCCTTCGGCCAATGCTTGGATTACGTTCCTGTTAATAACAAAACATAAGATTAAGGCAATACAAAACGACTGAAACAGACCGCCATGCAGGACGTCTTTTTAGAAACTGTAATACATGAATTTTATGTTGACCTGCTTCATCTTCGAACAACTTCTAACTTGGACGCAATTCGTTGCAAGCTTCTCTGACTTGCTTTGACCTTCGTCGCGTTTAGGAGTAGGATTGGGTGACAAGCCAGCCCTCTTTTTAGACCAACAAACGTTCAATAAAATTAAAGTACTTAATACTAACTACGAGATCATTTGATAGTCATGTTAGCCAATCCCTCCTTTGTTAAGGGTTGCAGTACAGTTGAATGCAAGTTTGAAGATCAATGATTGTGTTGACTTGGGTCAGCTTCCAAAATTGTTTAGTTAAACCTTTAACTTACCCTAACTCAAGAAGTGAAGAGTTGATGTGTTGTGCTTCACTAAGCCTCTCTCCTTCAGCTTGAGTTTTCTTCAACCTCTCACTTCCGGCTAAGTCACACCTGAAACCAGGAAACAGTTCGCCAGATCGAGGTGTCGATAACAAAATTTGTTAAAATGGTTACTACAAATTAGGTTTGCTCATGTTGTGTTCTGTACAATTAATTATTACTTGTCAATGTTTTAAATCATGATAAAGTTGCTCCAGGAATTGCTTAATTGCGATTCCGTTGCTACAAAGACTTGGGGAATATAATTGACTACTGGTGGAGATCAGAACCAATCTCCCATGTCAATCTTCAAATTATTTTGATAAATAGAGGTTTCTATCACAGATTCATAGATTGTGAGTTATAGATGACAGAATAAACGGTAAATTTCATTGCAAAAGAAAGATGCTTAAAACCAAGAAAGAAAACGAGGAATGAAAGAGCACAGAAGGAAAGAGGATAATCATCCAACATCCGAGGGCACAGAAACTCGACTATATGATGAAGAAAAATTGGCAAAGAAGAACACCATTTAAGGAGTAGGAATTACATGCTACAGGCAAAGGGTAAAACTGATAAAGTTGCTCCAGAAATTGTTTAATTGCGATTTGGTTACTAGGAATATAATTGACTACTGGTGGAAATCAGAACCAATTTCCAAGCTCAATCTTCAAATTATTTTGATAAATAGAGGTTTCTATCACAGATTCATAGATTGTGAGTTGTAGATGACAGAATAAACGGTAAATTTCATTGCAAGAGAAAGATGCTCAAAATCAAGAAAGAAAACGAGAAATAAAAGAGCACAGAAGGAAAGAGGATAATCATCCAACATCCGAGGGCACAGAAGCTCGACTATGTGATAAAGAAAAATTGGCAAAGAAGAACACCATTTGAGGAGTAGAGATTACATGCTACAGGCAAAGGGTAAAACTTGCCGTTAGCAAAAGGAATGAAAAAGGAAGAAAGGGAAAAAAGTAGGAAAATATAATGAAAAGGCGCTAGTTCAATTATTGTTTGTTTTCTTCGTTCCTCTTTGTTGCGACAATTATTGATGGCAAAAACTGATCTTGTTTTCAAACTGTTGTCACTGTTTCGTTGGCTGGTCAGCACATATGACCTCTCTTCAAATCCTACTTGTTATTGTTGACGTTTACGTTTCAAGAAATAGGGGTTTGACCACACCCAAGGCTAACCGTTGGTGTCCCACTACTAAACGGTATACCTGTATTAATTAAGTGCTCATAAATCCCGGCTTTCCTCGAGGGTGGCTGCTTAACAGATTCGATTGTATTTTGACGAAACAAGTATACAGCTTACTTCTACGCGAACGTTTATTTATGTCAAAACTTACAGATATATTTTTCCTCTAACAAGGACATCGTCATTATCGAAGGCAGCCATCTTGGTCAACGGCTCGTCTTCGTTCTAGAGAGGAGAAAAAGGAAACATGATACACGGAAAGTTGGACTGGTTGTTTTAGAAAGTGAAATAATGTCTGCATTTTCGTTGATTAGCAACTGAATACTGAGTCATCTCCCCCTTCCCATAACTCCCCGCGAGTACAATTCTCTCTTTCTCTCGTCTCGTTTGTAGTCTCCATGGAGGAGTGATGCTAATATATTCCCAGTGTTACTTACATCAACTTGTTCGTCGTCAACGGCTACTAACGAGGCATGGCCGTTGCAAACCTATAATGAATAACATATCGGTTACAATGAAGGTCACCAGAGCCACTTATGACATTAAAATATGCATTAATATGTTGATCATCATGTCTCACGGCATAATTGAGCAAAGACACCACTTTACCTTGAATAATTTTGGAGTGCATTCCGATAAATACTGAAGAAGTTTAAAGCAATGTTTTGTTTTTGATTACTTGATTGTTTTTGTTTATTTTTATATTTTCTTGTGCTTTTAAATAGATACGTAGTGTTTTCTTTTATAAAAACCAGTTTTAGTGTTATTAAGTTTTCGGAAACTTCAGACAGATATATTTTTAACTTATTCTATTTTGTTTAGGTCCCAGATTTTTATCGTAATTTAAAACCCTTTCATGACACGAGAGAATCATTATTTGACAAAATGAAACAAAATCAAACATTTCAACTCGGAGATGAAGACCTCTCTATTTTATGGAGAGCCGTCACATTTTGATCAGAGAAACTGTATAACGTCCTCCTTATCACCACGTCTCAGTAGTTTTCGTTTTACTTGACCAAAGTAACGAAATGATAAGCAAACTCTCTAGCCGCCCCTGAAGTAATAAAATTTTATTTTAAGTGAACGAGCTCCAAACTCTCATTAAGTTATACCTTCGGGTTTTTCCCGGCAGTAGCAGATCCTTTACGTCCAGAGTCACCGTGTAAGCCTATGAAACCAATAAAATTATCTTAACTTGGTGTTACTATCAAATACTCTTTGACATTGTATATGCAACCAAATAGCGCTACGGATGTTTCATAGTGTTTCGGCTTGTAATCCCCTGTTTTTATTCAAATTTTCGATTTATTTCCTCTGAAAGTCTGGTTTCCATATAAGCGTTTGTCATTTCAAAAGATTTTTGGAATGATAGAGACGATCCCAACAGATATTGGTCTCGGTCGTCTCAATCGAGCGGTAGGGGCGGTCCCAGCGATTATCGTTGTACTCCTTTGTAAAATATAAAAATAAAAGTTCACATCTTTGCAAGCCCGTGTAAAACCCTCTCTATACTATTTGTAACCTCGTACCAAAATTTGTTAGGCCCCAAGAACTAAAGAAGAGTATCTGCAATAACTTTGAGTTTTCCGTTTCCTCTTTCAACATAAACACTGGGTATAATTCTCTTTAATATAACAGCTTTTTCTTAACATTTTTACGTTAACAACACTAAATTAGCTGCCAACCATTTCTTGAGGTTGGTTCCTTGAAAGCTCCTTCCGGTTTCGCCTTCTCTTTGTTCAGCGTTCTCTCTATTGTGAGCTGACACACGGAGTGAGACCTGGGGAGAGTTATAGAAGTAAGTTAAGGGTACTGCTACGATCCTGGAAAAAATAACTGGAACAGCCTTCGGTTTTCAGGCTTGTTTAAAGTTTTGGCTTTGTTGAACTAAATATAGTCTAGATAATTCATTACGTTTAGAAATATGATGTTGACTGGACTTCAGCCAAAGCTTTGCTGATGTTGTTTGCCTCCATTTTGGAGTCGATCAGCAAAGACGTAAGAGAGATACGGATATGGATATGGAGTAAGTATTGTCAACTATCGATTTTTAAGGAAAGTTTGTGATTGTGTGCAAGCACCATTGTGCAGGATTTGTCTGACAATATTCGAAAGCCTAAAAATGACATTGTGCAAATGTAAATACACTAAGGTACTCCAAACAACTGATGCCTTACTGCAAGAGGAAATCAATTTTGAAATCGAGTAATCGTGTGACATTTTATTCATTTTGGTGTCGTTCTGGGTGTCGTGAGAAGAGAGCGTGCTTGTGCTATACTTTTCACTCTACCAACAGGTAGAAAACAACACTAATTTAACGTGGGAAGTGCGTAAACATAGTCGACTATCAATTTTGAGGTATTTTTGTGATTGTGTCCCAGCAGTATTGTCCAGGAATGCAGGCATGGTGTAAAAGAAATAAACACATACCTATTGTTTGTACTCTCAATTCGGCTTTTACTACCATGACTGTTGGCAAACGAAACAACTTTATTTTGTGTTTGCCTGTTAACACCAAGAAATAAAAATCAAAGATATTTAAAAAGATTTTGGATGTCCAGTCACCATTTTCTTTTTCTCAGTAATTTTTTTCCGAATTGGCCTCCAGAACGCTTATAACAACCATCGCTGTAGTACTGAAGACGCTAATCTCCGACGAATACGTCAGTGTTGGGTAATTTGAACCGATACATTTGTACACATTTTGAACTGTAAATTTTGGACCGATGAGAAGTTGTCTAGTTTATGTCTTTATTTTTCGTGTAGAGAGCTTTACTGTGCTATTTCTATTTTGGCGGCATGGTTCGCAAGTTACTGGCCGAATTACTATGGGTACTAGTTCAAAAAGCGCCCTTGTTAGTAGATCGTTTTCTACACACTTATGAATATGAGTTTATCATTAAAACTACAAAGGGAGAAATCAACAAGACACTTCAGATCAGAAATACGTTCCGATACATCGACGATTTATTGTGTATCAAAAATGAAAACTAAAGCAAAACATGAAAGAAAGATTTTCATCATCGTCAGCAAACGTATACGGCGGTATTCACTGGTCATCGGAACTACAACTGAAAATACAACTAATTCTACGGAAACATTTTACCTCGATACTACCATTGGAGATGAAAAAGAGACTGAGAGAAACAACGTTTACGACAAAAGGGAATACACGTTCACCAACCTCGAAATTAATAACTATCCTTATCTGCACAGCAACATTCGACAAAAAATCTGCTTGTGATGCTTGCATGTCTCAGCCGGTGAGGTATGCGAGAGTTTGCAGCAGAACAGATGGTCAGTCGGTTTAACGGCAAGTCCTTATCAGGTATATCTAAGTTAATATTGTTTATATTCAACAAATGTAGTTGTGCTTATATTTTAATTTGACTGTGAACTGTCTATTTTGCTGCGCGTGCTTATTGTTGCATTTGGCATTTGGCTTAATTCGCATTGTATTCTGGCGTTAAAATGAATCTTTCACGGCTTTGTGCATGCTCAAGATTTTATGGACAAGAAAACTGTTCAGGCAAAAATAGCTGTAAATAGACGCTGTTCAGATACCAATCTAAGTTTTTCAAGAGGTTAACGGCACGGATGGTCTGTTTTAGACGGCGATTAAGTTGGATTGTAGTTATCAGTTTTTATGTTCCAGGCCGGAACACAAAGTGATAAATTCCTTTAAAATGAATAAAAGTTTGATAGAAGTGGTTGATCACTGTCTTTTTAGTGGATTAAGATGTTTTCATTAAAATTTTATGGATAAATACCGTAAAAATGTAACTTTTGGAAAAAGATCAAATCAAGTGATTCAGCCGTGAAAGATTCCCTTTGAGCATAAACTTAACAGTTTTAGTTTATGATCCTTACTGTTTCCTCACCGTTGGAGGGTGGCACCCCCCAAATAACTCTGCAAATGGTTTGGATTCGATTAAGCCAAAACCAAATGCAGAATTGCACCCATTTTAGGTATCCTACATAAGATCAATTAATGATCTGCATGCTAGTGCTATTGCTAGTTTGTTTTTGCTGTATATTGATAATAGTTATCAAGTTACCTGCTAGACGTCCTGTTCATCTTCGTTTCAGCAAAAACAAGTCTCTTTCTTCCCACTGCTAACAAACTGTTCACGTCACTGGAGCAACGGACCACAAACTCCGACAAGTTCTCAACGTAGATTCCTACAAAACGCAGACAAACACCATTCTTTCTAAAAAGCACTCTTGTTAGGTAAACTATAAGCTCATGCGATTGAGGGGGATTTTCCCTCTTTGAATACGTAACAACAGCAAAAACATCTTAATTTCATACACTTACAGTTCTTAATAAATAAAATAAATTATTTTATAAGGGTTACCTGGAATAACTAAAGGGATAATCATACGAGGTGACCCAGGCTACTGCACAGATACTTTTCAGGAAGTAAATTTTCAAATGCACACACAAACACACAAAACAGGAAAAAGGAGATTTGACGTTTTGCATTCCTCGATACTGGCTAGATATCAGAAGATACACACCCGTGCGTACGAAGAAAAAGCATACATTTCAATTTGGACAACGTAAAAAAAAGAGGTGTGTAAGTGAATTGGAAATGAGATTTGAAACTTATAGATGGAGTTTATTAGGAAGTTAGAAATCCCTGTTAGGAACAGGGCAGGTACCACTCCTCAGGAACAAGATGTTTCGAGCTAATTATAAATAGGCACTCACTTAAACTACAAATTTCTTTTAAAAAATATGAATTTGCAGAAACACTTGCTTTGTCTAGGTTATTACAAAAAACTTTAAGAATATTTGATAGCTTGCACCAGTTCTAATACTGTACGCAATTTTCAAATCTCCTGACTTAATAGACAAAAACCTATCTAAACTAAGATGACTAAAGAAGAAACTGCCAATATATTTAGTATAAGCTCGGTTATTTTCAAGACTCAACAAACTCGCCTAACAATGAAAAGTTGAAATTAGAAAAAAGCTTTAAACTCAAACTTATTCGCAATGAACCTGTTCGGTTAAATCGCTGAAACCAAACGAAACCTTTGATGAAGATGCTTGATTTTAAATTTGGGTCGGTCCCAGAGATCTAAAACACCTTCTGAACTTACCTTTTAATGGGTGTTCCCGGATGCTCAGTTCCACCTTACTGTTGGAGTTGAGCAGATCGTACAGCTTCTCCTGGTAGATCTGAAGGTACGCCATGGTTACCTGGTGAGATGCGTCATCAACAATGAGCTCATTAGCCGGGTCTCGAGGGAGATGCATCATTCACAGTGTGTCAATTAGTTTTGTCAAAATCCTTGATCCACTTATTAAGGCGAAACAACATCAAAATTGTGCTCATTAGGCCGTTCACAAAAGAAACATGTCAACGTTGTGCTTATTAGTTCTTTCACTAAAGAAATAGATCAGCATTATCGTGCTCACAAGATACATCATCAACAACATACGCATTAGCCTGTTCACTAGATACGTCATCAACAATGTGCTTGTTAACTTGTTCACTAGATACGTCATCAACTTTGTACTTGTTAGCCCTTTGACTAAAGAGAAACGCCATCATCATCGTGTTCATTATCCTGTTCACTGGATGTCATTTTGTGCTCATCAGCCAATTCACTAGATACGTCATTAACATTATGACCATTAGCCCTTTGACTAAAGAGATACGGCATCAACGTTGTGCCCATTAGCCCTTTGACTAAAGAGATACGTCATCAACGTTG
>JANSTQ010155775.1:0-11282 GCA_026167885.1 Bergia puertoricense
TCGGCTCTGGTTCGGTCTTCTTGCAGTAGTTTCTTGTTGTGCACATCGATGATCTGTTTTACACTGTTCATACAGCTTGCCATATTTCGCTCTGCACCGGCATTGAGCACTGTCAGAGAAACATCGACAACCTTCTGCATGTATGTATGTATGTATGTATGTATGTACGTATTTCGTGGGGTAGTTTTTTATCGTATAATATAAGGTGTGATTCGTCCATCGTAGGGTTATAGGATAGTATGCTTCAGAAAGCGAAGCAAAATATCCATAAACGATTTTTGTTCTTCATAAACGCTGTAGGACACCACATTTTGTTCTAAAATCCTTATTTACTATATTTACCCAAGTTTTCGAAGTTACTGGAGCTATTTTTGTTGTACATTCTAAAGTTTTCGTGTTTGTTAGGGTTTTGAGTTATTATGCTTCAGAGGATGATGGCAATTATCACAAATTGATTTTTGTTTTTCAACAAGACAGCAGCACACCAAAAGTCTTCTTGTTTGTTTTTGCTAAGGTTTTCGTGTATCTTGGGGCTACTGGATATTATGCTTTAGAAAGTGAAGCCAAATATCCAAAAACGGTTTTTGTTCCTCAACAAGAAGATAGAACATCGCATTTTGCTCTAAAAGTCTTCTTTAATATTAATCATTGAGGTTGTGGAGTATTTGGGGGCGTTTTCGTGTATTTTAGGGTTATTGGATGCCCCGCTTCAGAAAGTGAAACAGAAATATCCAACTTGATTTTTGATCATTAACAGGAATACAGGACACCGAGTTTTGTTGTAAAGATTTTCTGTATGAATTTTACTTTGCAGAAACAATTTCCACGGTAAAATATTTTTACTGAAAGAGTGGGATAACGGGGAAGTTGCTATTGACATGTCTTTTCGTTAAAAATCTTGAAAGTTGTCTGCAGCTTCTTCAGAAAAAAATCTGAGTCCCTGACGGAAATTGAACAATTATCCTCTGATTGCCGGTCAGATGCTCTACCCACTGAGCCACAGGAACCCACATGGGGAAGTGGGTCACTTAACTTGGTTCTAGTAGATGGTACGTCGTCATATGTCCTGCATATGAAGAAGCTGCAGACAACTTTCAAGTTATTTAACATTTGCATCTCAGCTGCACCACTTACATAACAATGTCTTTACGTGGCATTTCTCAATTGCACTATCCCTGAGATTATTATAGGTTTCCCAACACCATAAACCTCGACCCAACAAAACGAACTATATTCTCTAAAATGCAGTATTATAAAGGTACTATAACGTTTTTCTATGTCCACTGTGTTTTCTCTAAAATGCAGAATGTAAATAGATATTTATATATTTATGTGCCTATCAACAAAACCATTGCTACAGTACAAGATCAATAGCCTCTTTTTTTAAATCTGAAGATAAATGTAAGCAGTCACATAATTTACTTCTTTGAAAAGATATTATATATTACATGTTTTAGATGGAACTGAGCACAGTCCCTAACTCTGGGAAACTTGCTTCCTAACTCCGGGAAACTTGGTCTCTAATTGAGTGAAGCTGTGTAATAGGAAGTATCTAATCACTACCAACATTTGAACTAAAAATGAACCACAGAAACAAGACATAACAGTTATAAATGCAGCTGAGTGAAAGCGTTATTACTTTATTATCAGAAATTTTCATCAAAGGACTTCATAGTTGTGGGTTAATTTTTATACTAACTTTCTCTCTTGCTTATTTGAGTTGTGGGCAAGTATTTTATTTACAGTCGTTGCACCGTGCTGCGAAGCTTAAATAGTTCGCCTGATTAAAATCTTAAAATTAGCAAATCTAAATTAATTAATCACTGTTTTCACTTCTACGCTAAAACGTTGAGCTTATGACCTGGTATGTTACTAATTAAACACAGTTCAATAGACTGCGTGTCGAAAGAGAAATGTAATCAGTTGTGATTACAGATTTGTAAACTTGCTTATTTTGTGGCTGGAGCAGAACAGTTCTAACTCGCGAGAGTTGCGTTTCTCTTTGAAATTATTGTACTTTTATTTAGCTGTAAACGAACCACCTATTTCACTAACATAAAACAGTCATAATTGCTGCTTAACCAAACCTTTTTAATTTCTTATCTCAAGTGTCCATCAAAACGGCCTCAGTTATAGTTTGGTTTGGAAACTAGCATCATCTCTTGCTTATTTGATATTAAGGGAAAACATTGCTTTACGGTTATTACGCCGTGCCGCGACACCCAACTATCTTTCCACTCTATTTGCAACAAAAAAGCTAGAATATTAACCACGGTTTTTATTGCTATGCCAAAGCGCGACGTTTGTCTTAGGCCGCCATCATTTTTAAACACAACATACTAACAAACTCATTACTCAGAACAAGATCTCACACCTGTTTCATAGATCCTGACGAAAAATTAAAGGAAATGCTTATGCAAATAATTTCTTCCCTAGGTCGATTAGAGAATTGAACACAAAATGATTTTGAACAAGCTCTCAAACTGTAAGCTGAAGTTAATCATTTTAATAATCTGCACTGTCTATCACTAGCAACCTTTGGCGAGATGCTCAATATTTGCCTAGTATAGATGTAGATGTAAAAATACCATGAAGGCTGTGTGTCTCAAGAGAAATGTAAGCAATACTGATTTACATATATTTGCTTGCATGCATGTATGTCTGTTTTGGTTGGAACAGAACAGTCCTAGCTAACCCCTTGAAACTTAAATATATATTGTATCTTTTGCTAAAATCAAGCCACCTTTTCTATTATTTCGAGGGACAAAAGTTAGACAACAACAAAACTGTAAACTATTTGCCACTGAGCCTTCAACACATGCATTAACGACTTGGGAAAAACACACTCCGCCAAGAATCACAATTAGTTTTGTTTCAACAAAAAATTCTGAATCAGCTATAAATTCTCTATATTAGTAAAACGTGAAATGAATTATTTCTTATGCAAATAAATTTGTATGTCAACGTGGTGGAGCATGCGTACTCGATCATTTTTTATTTTCTAATGTTTTCCGAGTTTCCTGATGTTTTCTATAAGTCTATATTTTCCAACCCACCAGGTTTCGCTTCAGTACTGTTTTTAGCCGCTATGAATTTACAAATTGTGAATTTACATATGAATTCAGGTGCGATTCATACTCTGAATATTACTAACAAGACATAGGTGCGATTCATACTTAAAATGAAATGAACCGATTGAGTTGAGCTGTTTCACTGAAACAGCAGACGCTGAAGAAAGCGCAGTTAAGTGCCTTCAAAACGATTAGATCGTAGTTTTTCAGCCAAGTATGCGCGGTTTAATTTGAGCCTCGCGCGTTCTCTGCGGCAAATTTCGTTTTATTGCTAAATTCTGAATGAAGGTTCTAGTTTCGTTTTTCCAAATCTAAAGCGCGTAAAAGCTGAATGGTGCACATTGAACATTACAAAAACCTATGTAAGAACACAAGTCGCAAAAATAAACGCCGTTGTCATGTTTAAAGCATTAATCCCAATTTTTGAAAATGTATAATACTAAACATCCTTCCTAACATTTGCAGAAAAGCGTTTGTGCGGGCAAAAGTGGCTCCATATGTCCAGACTTAATAGCCAGTGGGTGTCTCTCAAATTAACGTACTTTCAAAGACAAACTGAGCCTCTGACTCATAGTAAATTTAAACTTATGTATCGCTGTTTCTTAAAAATTTAATAACGCTCCAATTATATACTTTTAACTCCAGATAAATATAAACAAACGACTGATCAGTCTACATAGAGACATTAAATTGTAATTAATTTTTTTTTTAAAAACATCCAAAGATTGCAACTTAAAACATCAAACTTTGATGTGATTTCTTTTAAGAACCTACATTTGCAAGAACAAGGTTTTAAGCTTGCGCTCAGTTTTGGTCTTGGTCTCAAATGTAGGAGAAAGAAAATTTTGAAAAGACTGAAGTCGAGCGCTACCGGTCCAGAAGAGCACGGGAGAAAATTAACTAATACTAACCTTTTCTAACGATTGTTCAGTAACTTTGTTCACATGGAAGGTGGCTCCTAAATTGGTCTACAATTGGTCTAGGATTTAATGGAGCCGAAACCAACTGTAGAATTGCACACATTTCAGGTATGACACTGATGATTTGTTACTGAACTGTCTTTTATTTCAGCAAAATGATAGTCTTCTGTACAGTTTTAATTTTATTTTAACAGGTAACATAGGTTTTTGTGCTAGTTGATTGGTTCTACTTCTGACTGGACGATGATAACTGCTAGCAATGTAATATTTTAGAATTGTACAGGTTTGTTGTTTTTACTTCAGTTCTGTTCGTCAAAACGTTCTGTTTAGTTCCTGACATTTCAAGTGCAAAATTCGATCTTGCCCTCCCGAAACTCGTAGGGGCCACGGAAATCACATTGTTCGCATTGTACTGTCTTTTCATAACTTTCATTACAGCTTGACGAAGAGACCCAATTCTATAGCAGTAGAGAATGGGATTCAGTGAAGAATTAGAAAACACAATTGTCATCGCTAGTTTTTCGGCTAGCTCCATGTACGCATCGGTAAAACCCAAGACACTCTCAGCAATCCGTACGCCAACAAAGGGGACGTAACACAAGACGGATAGAATTACGATATAAATCATTGTGTTCGACGAACGAAGGATTTTTTTTAGGTCGATGATATCCTTCCCATAAGACTGTACCGAAGCTTCTGCTTGAATTCTTTTCCTATGCCGCTTAACGACGCTGAACACTTTGATATAAGCAAAGCACTGCAATATGAAGTTTACCAAGATGTTGATTATTGCAATGGTATTGAAGACAGGCCGATTAACGTAGAACACGGTAGTGAGAAAAGCAGTAAACAAGAAAAGGCAAAAAACTGTTGCTAAGACCCTTTTACATGTCACAAGTTCTTTATACCGTAAATGTAGTTTCAAAGCTAAGAACTTATCTACTCCAATTGTAGTTAACACGAGGAACGATGTTCCTGAGAGAATGTAAGAACTCGCTGAAGTAGTGAGTATAGCCAAGCAAAACTTCTCAAAGTTTTGTACCATAAGTAACAGCTTGTTTGCTATGAATGAAGGTTGTGTTATTAACCCCGTTAAGAAATCAGTTACTGCGAGACACCCAAGAAGAGTGTTAGATGGAGTCTGAATTGACGGTGTCTTTAGAATGGCAAAAATAACCAACGCATTTGCAATTACAGCTGTTCCACCAGTCATAGAGTTGATCACACAAACTGCCACATAACCTGAGTACAGTTGCTCGATGTTTTTGTAGTTCGCATTCAAGTGATCCGGCTCACAGTTTGTTGTTGTGTTTCTAACCGCAACCATTTTGCTCTAAACACGACAGACCTTTCCTAACAGCATCTCTACGACTGGAGCAGAGCAATAGAAATTTCGAATCGCTTTTCCTCAGACTTTCAGCTTCTAGAACAGAACAGTGATTACTTCTGGTTCACTTTACTGTCAAAGTGAAGTCAAAAGCTGAGTAAATATGTTTGACGCTCCTTTACCAATTTCCTTTCATTTCTATACAGAAAATATGAAAACGTTCATAACTGATAAACATCTTAACGTGTTGTCAAAACTTGAAATCAGCTAGAAGTTGATGGATTAGCAACAAATATGGTTTTGAAATTTTATGCTCTGTTCTGTAGACACGAATATTGTGTGTAGCAGTGATGTGGATACTAGAAAATGTGTTATCTCCTTGTCACTAAATATTCACCTTGTTTCACCTAAAGGCTTGAAAACAATTTAATTAATAAACTTCGAGTACTGCAACGCTTCCAAATTAGTTCACCACCCGCTAACAGAAAATCTGTTTTCATTTCCACAAAAAAAGTGTTTTCTAAGCAACAGGAAAAATTCGAGAGCTTGTTTTGTCAAAGCTGAGCGTTTTTTTTATAGTTTTATAAAGGAGAAGTCGTTACTTCACTATGTAAATTGGGATGTAATGAGATTTTATTTTATTGGCAGCATGGGTTTTTTCATTGAAAAGTTGAACTATACCTGCGTCTTTGTCAGCAGCCGGCTTTCACTAGTTAAACGGTTGCTTTCGTGCTTATGGAAATATAAGTAATTTTAGTATTGTCATGATTACAGTAATTACTAGAAAGTTTCGCAAAAGTCATGATATCTGGTTTTAATAAAAGACCATTTCTTGTTGACAGGAAACATTTATAACTTTCAGATAAGACCGAAATTTTCCTGAGTTGAAAAGACTCTTTTGTGTTTCGGTTTTAAATATTTAGTATTTACAGAATAATTTTTATTAGAGGCTGTGTACTGAACGTATAACGAAAACAGCCTATTCAAAATTATGTTCAATAACGAACAATGGAGATATACTGTTGATCACTTTTTTTCTATTTCAGTCTTAAAAAGTCTATTGCACACAAGAAATCTTCATTGATAAGACAAGGAGTAAACAACAAGCTTTCTTTGCGAGTTTTTGATATTATAAGTTTCCTTTGCTTTTGTGAACAACTAAACCAGATTTCCTTGACAAGTTTTCAAGTCTTACGGAGTTCATAATTAGTCGTAAAACTGTTCAGCTTATGTTGCTTAATTATTCGATAAAGAAAAGCAAATTTCTTAGGATTGACTATTTCCATGCAACATAGCATGGCAAAAACAACAAGGAAATATCCCGCCTAGGCCTCAGCATGCAATGAAAAGTTGTCAATTCTACCAAAGTTTAGCAAGAAATATATCCCCGTAACAACGGAAACAGGTAACGGAAGCTTTTGCTGCATGCCCTTTCAGTTTTTCTTTCAACGTAATGTAATTAATTACTCTTAGCAAAAAATTCGTACGCCAAAGGCGCTGGATAAATGTAATTTTTGCAATTTGTTTTCATATTTTTCGTGCTGTGTTCAAAGCAAATTCTCCAGTTGCAAAATTTTCCTTAACAAGTTTCTTTTTTCGAATAGTGGAATACTAGATCTGACAAGAAGAGGTTTCTACACTTCTGTTTAAAACACGAGCAAATGAACCATGTGGTCATGCGATAGTTTAATATTCTATAGAGTAAGCTACGTTATGGAAGAAAGCTACCCAAGACAAATCGATTGACAACAACACTGAATGAAAAACAAGTGGAGCAAAAACTGTAGCATCTCATCGCTTCATATTTATATTGGTAATTACTTTTTGTTGTTGTAAGATTATGGTCAGCATGCAGAAGTTAAAGCCTTATACAAGTAAACACTGTCTTACCGGCGTTTTCCTTCGAAGATAATCATTTCTCGCTGCTTTTTCATTGGTAATTTAACTTCTTTCAACTAAGCAACTTTTGTTGCCATAAAATTAATGCGGCTAAATACTGAACTACTTTAAATATTTTTATTTAGCGTGTAGCTTTCATTCCGTTTATTTATGCTGAGTTGCATTGTTATTATACTAGAAACTGCCGAGTCAAAATAGAAAAAATTCAATTCGATATAAAACATTGTGGAACCAGAAACAATCTTGTTTTTACAGGTACATGACAACTGATACAAGATATACTCACTGATTCGCTCTATTTTCTTTCAGCTGAGAAACACTATGCTAATTTATTCTAGAAAAGATATTTTGGCAAATCAGTTGATTTAGTGGTGTCACGAAGCTCCAAAGTGAATTATTATCTTAATCACGTCCTTAGAATAATTTTGAGCCTAAGGCAATCAAAGTATGACTGTAATTAGACTATTAATTAAATCTTTTCAAATATGTGTACAGTTTCTGAAGTCATAAAGTCGCTATAGAGGTATATTGAAATTAATAAAGAATCGTTTCACTCCACTCCTAGCACAAACTTCATTAACTATGTTGTAAGTATAGATGACGAAAATATTAATTATTGTTGAATTTGTACTTGTATTTTGAATTTAATTGAAATTCATGTTAAAGAAAATAAGTTATAATTATGATATTAAACATTTACATGCAATAAATCTACTTCAATATTTGTTCCACTGAGTTTGTAAATTTTTAATTAGTATCGTTTCCTCATTTTGTTTTGTATCTATATCTCAAGTTGAGTCAAGGTCAAGAAAATGTTGTTGTGGTTTTGAACAAGTCTTTCTTTCCCTGAGGTTTACCTTCCTTTTGTTCTCACTAATAAAAACATTTCTTATCAACAGACGCGGGCCTTTTAGTCTTTTTTTCATTTCGTCTTTGAGTTTACTCTCACGAAGGCCAAGGCAGACAGCCGAACAATTGGTAGCTAAGAATATTTAATCCTAGAAAGTATAAGGGGGCGGGGAGGATTTGGATTTTTTGTAAAGCTTTTGATATTATCCCAAACGCTTTCTAGTACCTGTTACTTATTTCTAAACACTTTTTTTAACGTTTATTTCAAGTTTCTACCCCCTTTGGTTCTTTAGAAATTTATTTTCAAAGTTGATACAAATCAGTTCAAGATTTTTTTAAAAAGTAGCATTTTTTTTATTTTGATGTCATTTTTTAGCACTTCAGACTTAAAAATCAAATTATTGTTGCTAATTTTGAATTTTTCATTACCACAATGCATGGTGAACTTCGTTTACTTGATATAAAGAAAAGTGAAAAAAACGAGAAAAAGTACTGAAAAACACGTCATTTGTTTGGCTACGGTAACCATAAAAACCAATTAGAAGCCACGTGACTACCCTTAATTGAAAGTACAAAGGAAACTGATTACACGTGCCAAATGTCAAGTCAAACGGATGAAGCTTTCGTGTAACTTTAAAAGGCTTAATGCTAGTTTTGTTGCAATCAATGTTAATGTTTCAAACAATAATATTTTGTTTTGGACGTTTAATTACAAAGTTTTACATATCAAAGAGAGAAAATGTTTTGCAGTTTTATCATGAACACGGCTACGCTACTTCCCAAACATATTTTGAGGGAATGTATTCTACTAATAAACATATGGGTGATTGCCGGTGCGATCGTTAACCCTATTTTATACGGGGTGGGCAGAAAGTGCCCGAGCTGATTTCAACCGCACATAACTTCTTCAGTATTTAAGCAATACTCACCAAATTTTGTAATTTTTCCTAAAATGTATCAGAAAACACATTGCAAGCAATTATTTAAAATAGGGGGGGATTGTGTTTCCAAGGCAACAATGTATCCAAGCCATGTTTGTCCGAAATTGTGATCTTTTTTGTGTTTATGCAAGTTTTCATTGATTGAGCGTGAAAAAAACCCCAATTTTTTATATCCTTTAGGTTAATTTTTGTGCGATTAGTGACACTTTAAAATATACATTTTGGCAAATCCAAGATGGCGGTTGTGAGACGCCATTGTGACGTCATTTGACGTCATACGTCCACCAAAGACAACTCAATTTGCTTAGATGGAGAAGTTGTACATACCCAGCAATTTAACAGTTTCCGAGCTGTGGGTCGCCGGCACGTGACCAGGAACCCCCCAAAAGCCCGGTGTAACTCATTTATTTAATTTCTTAGACATTTACGTTCATCATAAATTCACTGTTAAATTTACAGATTACCGTATTTATTCGATTAAGCGCTCAACCTCGAATTAGCGCCCACCTCGAATAAGCACCCACCCTAATGGCAGAAAAAGTTAATGAGCGCCCAGCCTCGAATAAGCGCCCATCCCCTCCCCCTCCTACTCAAACTTGAATAGGGGCCCTTCCCACCCCACTTCCATCCCCTTTCCCCCTCCCACCCAGGCGACTAACCCATTTGCCGACGTTACAATGTCGGACATTGAGGAGGCAGCACCAGAGAATTCACTTATTGACTTGAGCGACAGTGAGATTGAAATTGTAATTGAATAAGTACTAATAAGAGACTTCCCCGAAGACGGAGTTTTCTTCAGAGTATTTTACAGAAACCTTGCTTTGTTACATCTTCGCGTTTCGTTATTACCATTTATTGTTTTGTTGCAAAGTAAACATACTTCACTTGCTGAAAATGGTGAAAATTTAATAAGCGCCCAGCCTTAAATAAGCGTCCACCTCGAATAAGCGCCCACTCTCAAGGTCCAAAAATGTAATAAGCGCACAGGGCGGTTAATCGAATAAATACGGTAGTTTTAAACAGTAAAAAGTGATTCCGAAATGTGATTCTTAAAAAACAGAAAACCGAGCAAAATTATCATTAAACACGCGTTTTAATGAGCTTTATTCAATTTCTCTTTTAGTGACATACAGTGTAATTTAAAGACACTTAAAACCAACTAGCGTGATCCCTTTTGCTTGCGTTTATGTTTTGACAGGTGAGTCAAATAGATCTTCGTTAATTTTTTGCCTCTTGGAGGCCTGAACAACTTCTGTGTGACATTCCTAAGTTTAAAAATGTTGGAGTCACGCAATCAACTCATATCAGGCTTCGCAGACCATGAATAAGACACCTTACGCACACAAGAAAAGATCGGTCTATCATTTGAAAGCCTAATTCACACTTGTGAAATAAGAATAAGCATAATCAAGTGTTGAAAAGCATGAAATACGTACAAGAAAACGAGAAAACGCTTGTGCTTATGTTTGTTGCACATATATTCACATTGGAAAAACGAGCAACATAAGAAAAGACACTAGTACAAAAAGAAAAAAGATATATTTTTAATTCTAGTGCTTGCACTTGTGTTTTTATTTTACAGATGTTCATATCGGGATTTTTCTGTGTTTGTGCTTATTCCTACTTCACAATAGTACACCAGGCTTAAGATAGCACTTTTGCATCGTTTTCATTGCCGGGCCGGCTACAAGCTTTTACATTTCATCTTGCTTTTGACTTGAAATATCTTAAGATTGTTCTAAGCTCTAACGTCGTTTGAATAATTATCAACTTATTAAACTACAATATGTTCTCTTGACAAAAAAAGTTAATATAAGAACCTTGCGTTCTAACAAATGAAATCATTGATTCAATGTACTCGTTAGCTCGAACAAATTCGAGTTTTCTTTCCTGTGCAGATCTGGTTACATGTATTTCTAAAAAGCAGTACCTAGTTTTCAGCGAAATTAATTTCTTCTTGACAAGAACTAAGATAAGAAGACTCTTTGAAAATGATTTTTCCTGCATGTGATCTTCAATGATGGACTGGCCATCATTAATGCCGGGAGAGCCGAAAGATATTTGGAGGGGCCACGAAAAATTTTTGGGTTTAAGAGGCGGGGGGAAGGCGCAAAATATTACCATGAGAGTCATGAAAATAGAAAAAAAGGATCTACAAAGGAAAAAAAGTTTCAATATGCAGTTCCAGAAAATATCCATACCCCCGCCATGGAGGGTTTTTCCGTTAGGGGGGGGGGGGGGGGGGGGGGGGGGGGGGGGGGGGGGGGGGGGGGGG
>JANSTQ010155797.1:0-11281 GCA_026167885.1 Bergia puertoricense
TGATAGGTCAAAAAGCGATTGTGCAAACAGAAAAATATGGGCACAACCTCAAACAACCTGGCCCAAGATACCAGAACAAATAAACGTGACCGCGCAGACGATTTAAGGAAAAATTCGTCAAGAAACTAATCGCGACTTAGTGCGACCTAAGGCGACTTCAGGCGACTTTTAAGTCCTTAAAAGGACCTGGAGTAGGTCGACTTAGATCACAGATCAAAGATCACAGACCCCATGCTTCAGCCTACAGACCACAAACTAGATCCACAATTACGGGATACAACTGAAACCAGGTACATAAAACTGATGTGTCAGCCAAAAGTCAATTTTGGGTTAGGCCCAGGACTAACGCTAAACAAGTTTCAAATAACAAGGCACAGAATCGGGTGTATCGACCGAGTATCGGAGTAACGATTACATATCGGTCAGTACCCAGCTCAGACTAAAGCATTGGGTGAACTGATACATGTATTTCAAGAACACATGCACCTAAAGTTTTATAATCAATGTTTTCATAAAATGCGCAACTAAGCCGTTTAAGCTTTTAGTTTTATACACCACAATGTACTCAACAGAATACAATGAATATCGGAAGTGCTCGAGAAAGCGAAGTTTCTAGGTTTTGATTTATTCCGAAGAAAAGTATTAAGAATGCAATAATTCCGATCATACGAACTATGTTCTTTGTTTACCGTTTTTAACTTATCATATTTTCACTGCGCGCCATTCAAGTGAATCCTGAAACCAATTTAAACCAAGGTGGCGAGGCGTCATGAGGTGTTGCTTTGAATCACTGTGTCTACATTGAGTTTAGTTCGGGTAAAAACTATAGCAGAATCGATATTAATAGTAGCTATCGGTGGACAAGATGGATGCTTCGATCTTGTAACAGAAAATTGCAGCAGCCAGAATATTACTATGACAACATTCAGATTTTTATAATTACACACTAAGCAATTCAGCGGTTGCATTGCAAATTATATCAAATTCTTGTTCAAAGGTGATTACTAAATCATGTTTTGCCACGTACAATTCACACTAAAAATACGTGCAAATTAAGTATTCTTCACTAAAACACGACTTACAGTAGTTTGCGCTCTTAGACTGGCAATATCGCGTGGATCAGCGAAACCTTGTCGCTGGGTGATAAGAGAAATCTGAAGAGTACAATTTATTAAGACATCAAACCGTAAAGTTTGTGCAGTCGATCGACCTGTACTTACGTATAAGGTTTTGTTGGTTTCCCTGCCGATACTAAACAAGTAAAAACAAAACAGACATTCCGTCAGAGTACAAGGAAGACTTCCAAACCGAGTTCAGTCTCCGGCCTCGTTGTGTAATCTATGGTCCAATTTATTTTGCAATACAAATGATAACGGATCCACTGAGCTTTTAATCAGTAGACGTTATATTACGTCATGACTGATTGCTGCAGGGGAATTTACATCTAAAAATGAATACTGACGAAATACAATGGCTTCTTTTTGTCCATCAAGACAATGGTTTCCCTTTCAATAATAAAGATAACACAAACACGTGTTGTCCTTGACAGTTATGTCATGTTTCTAAAAGTTTGGCTGAGTAAAAAATGGCTGTCAGGTCAAACTACATTTCCGGTTACGAACTATTATCGATATGGTGATAACTGTGATAAAAATATAACATTTCATGGGAGTACTATTTAAAACGTAAAAAAAAGAAATAACACTTGTATAGTTAAAAACTTTGCCCACTAATCCAGAGTCTATCGCTTTACAAAAGCAAAAGGAATTTTTATGCAAAACTTACTAACTTTAGCTTTGTCACTCAACCAAAATTAAAAAGACGAGGAAAGTCTTATTAAAGCAGTAGCCAAAATCAACTGAACTGTACTTAAAAGACCTCAGTTTGTTGAAGTTTTCACAGAAATGTAAGATTAAATAAGGAAACTTCAATTTATCACATTTAAATTACTATATCTTACTTATAAGTTATATGATAGAACAAAAAGAGTTAGTACAGTAAAAGATTCATTTTATGCATCGTAAGGCTTCCTAAAAGGAAAGGAAAACTATTTATTTTGCTAGTAGAATCACAACAAAAAAATTTGCAATGTTTTAAAATTGGTTAACCCCTGATGTTTTCCCTGCCCCAAGTGCTGATAGCTTCTTCAGTGCTGGTAGTAAGTCCTCAAAACATAAAATCAATATTACTCCGAAAATTATTACACTGAAACTCCCGCCATCCCCGAACAAACGCGTCGTTAAAAGCGACTATTTAAACAGCTATTGCTCCGTTATTCCTCGCAAAGTTCCTGGGCTTGGGACGAATGGGGATAGGGGTTGGAAAAGTGCCTGGTCACGGAGGTGGAAGTTTCATTGGTGTATGATGACTACTACCCTATAGACGGATTTGGGCTTCATTTCGGCAATTCTACACAACTGGTGTTTCGCGAATGTTTCAACAGTACTTGTTCAACTGATTAAGCAATGGATAATGCACTCGTATTCCTAGATGAAGAATTTATTTTAAAACTCATTTGCTAAGCCCCGGTTTAAGCTCAGCTTAAACCCCCTTTTGGTTGAGAAACCGGATCTGAGTTGTTTGAAAATACCAAATAGTATGTCTAATGTTTACTGAAAATGTCACTTTGTAGCCGAATTGTTCTCTTTATAAAACAGTTCTTAAAACTGGATTTTAATAAAAACTATTGACTCGTCGTACCGCAAGAATCCCTTCTCAAACACAAGACCGATATAAGATTCATTCGCTGTACTTGTAGGAACAGCAGTGAGACAAGAATAACCACTGGCGCCCTTCCAGATCTGCAGAGCTCCGTTCCACTTCTCTCCACTATCCAAACTCCATCGGACCGTCATGTTCACTCTGAACAATTCGTTAGCAGGGTTGGAAAAAAAGATCAGGCTCTTATAGCTGAGCAGACCTGCTGCACATGTGGGATCCACCAATGTTTTATCGTAGTAGACGTCACTGTGAGCAAAACTCTCGGCGCCGTCGTAGCTCCGAGCCATGATGCGGCAGCGGCATTTGTAGTGGTTTTGGTTTCTTGATGTCACTAGTAGAACTCCATCAACTTGTTCAACAATCTGGGAAAACCACATCAAGAAATTAGATTAACCTCCTTCCCAGGCATCTGCTCGGGGATTGTTCTCAGACTTTTGTTGGGGTCGTAGGGTGTGGCCCTGAAGACACCGTGTAAATGTGCCCTGCCAAAGTCTCGAGCAGATGCTTGGGGACGAAAGCACTACGGATAGGGATTTAGGGGCAGTTGACACCAAAACTCATTAGAAAGCGGAATAAGTATTAAAACAACGCGTTCGCTGTGAAATGAAACTAGCTTCTGGCACCTTGCATCTCTCGGCGTTTTACAGGAGCCATGTTTAGCCGTTTCTCAACTGAACATAGATAAACGAGTTGCAGTTAAGACGGGATCATATTAAGTTTCCATTTGTACCTTAATTCAAAAAATTCTTTCACTTAGAATTAACGTATTAACGGAAACTTAATACGACCCCATCTTAACTGTCGACCACCACACTTATTTACTTACTTACTGAAACTTGTCACGGAGGTCAATGTATTACACTGCCCTCTAACGAATCAGCGTGATTGAATCGAAAATTCAGCCAAATTGGAGAATAAGCGGCAAAAATGTACAAACAGATACAGGATTTATCTGCAGGATTCATCATAAGGAACCACCCGACAAACTGCAGATAAGAGACGACGTTATTCACTTGATTTGTGGTAAGGAATGTAATTTTTACAAATAGCCAACACATTTATACAGACCAATTCGTTTCCGGCTGTTACTAGTTTTCTCGCAGTGTCTCAAATTGAGGCAAAATCGACTCCAAACGCCACAGATACATGAGTGACACAATTATGCAAAGTTAACCGGTGAATTTTATTAAATATTCGGAGTAATACACAGCATATTTCATATTTCCCATATATTCGCTTAAAAAGGCGGATCACAAAACAACGTCCCGCGTGTTAACCCAAAATCGTATACAAAGTCTGGGCTACCTGTGTTCAAACTTATTTTATCCAACTCAATCGTCGCCTCTATAATAACGTACCAAGAATAATAGTGTTTTCAGTTTGTGGTCGCGCCTTAATTTTTTTCAGATTGAAAATTCCAAATTACTGTTAACTGGTTGGATTAAACTTCGTCCAATATGGAATCTCTCCGTCAGTATTTATCAGTTAGGCTCGACCTTTGAACTGGGCCAACATATTCAGATGCCTTGATTCAAATATTTTGGTACATTAGACTCGCTGAATCCAGCAAGTAATTATAGATAGAAATATATCACAGTATTCGTTTACAGTGCTCACTTTCGCATACCTGTGTTTCACCTGGGTACAAACCCGCTTCCGCCGGAAGCGTACCAGCTATTTTCCACAACTCGCCGTTGTCTGAAAGAAATGAATAGTAATACCAGCGCATGCAGCAAGTTCCAAACTAGTTGAATCACTTTCCTTGTACTCAGTCCCTAGTGAAGCCCTCACAAGTCACACCTACGGTAAGTTTGTTTCACAAATTTAAGAAACAAAGAATTGTAATTTGAGACCCATGGTTGATGCTCGTTAATTTTAACTGATAATCACATTTCCATTTCCATTTCCCAATCTCAAAACCGATTCACAAGACACTAAGTGTCCACGTACCATCACTGACAGCACAATAAATCCCATCATGCCCCACGATTGAGTGACCACAGCTGATGAGGCGCCCTTTCCAAGGAGACAGTTTTTTCTGGTATTAAAAAGGAAAATATAGAAAACAAGCCTGTCTTTGTATAAACTATTAGTAAATTATAGATTTCCTAAGAATTTGAGTGAAATGGCGTTTTTTAAGTTATTTAATATTGTTTCTCACCTGCAAAAAGCAATCGAAATCAAAGATAAAACCATCTTTACGAAACTCATAAATATCCATACTTTGCCCTGCACAGGCAGAAAATGTTTTGACTATATGGCATTGTAACCTCGACCGATATTAATGAAAAAACACAACACGAGGTGAAAGAAGCTGAAGTGCTCGCAAAGTTCTTTATGACGAAAATTTTGCCCTGCGCCATATGGTCAGCGTATGACGTCACATACCTGGATACCAAAGCCAGGCCCTGGTGCAAACCTTAGTGCTCCGATTTGTCTGGATATGTTGACAGGTTTGGTCCAATTCAGCCCATAGTTGTCACTCCTGATCAAGTACGTGGTTGGATAATTACATCTGTGGTAGCACCACGAGTACATCACGAACACAGTCTTCTTTATTGCATCCACAATCACTGTTCCCAAGTTCAACCCATCACTGCTCTCTCCATCGTCTGCAATGAAACTAGTTGGCGTCCAGGACTCCCCGGCGTTCGACGAGCGCCGCATAGCTAAGAATTTGGGCCCTGAGTCCGAAGAGCTGTGTTTGCGAGCCTCTGACAAGGCGATGAGGGAACCGTCTGGCAATGAAGTTATGATTGGAATGCGATAGGTGTTGACTCCAAGATCACCTGTTGTTGAATTGAACTGTAATTCAAAACTCTTTTCCCTGCATTTTGATGATCTCAGAGCAAACTTACGCCGAACCAAAGAGCAGAAAGTCGGTCCGTTATTCATCTTAAACAGCCGTAAAATATGATAAATTGATTGCAAGATTGATAACAAGTTTAAAACTTTAAAATCAGTTGAAACATGTTTATTTAAACTGATAGTTTAGTTACTCGGAGTGTCAGACAGAAGAGATCGTCAAACGTAAAATGCTGTGATTTTTTTCAGTGACGAAAACGATCGACTGGGGCCAATACAAGTAATTTAACAACTTAAAAGAGTTCAAGCTCGCCTGTTTGAACAACCTCGCTCCCAGGGCTTTTCCCTAGCAAAATGGAGGGGCGGGTAAGGCCCTGTCCTCGGCTGGTCATTTCTGCAATTTTATTGGCTGACAAAATTTCTAAATTATTCGCAGATAAACTAATTTATGAGTTCTGAAAATAAATTAGAAGAAGCATTCGGCGTCACCATTATGTGTTGTTCTCTCGGTTTATTGCTTAGAATGAGATATAGATTGTGCGAGTTTTTCGGTTTTTCTGCCAGTTTCGTAATTTTCAGTTGGCTTGATCACTTCAGTCTTTAGAGCACTCGTAGTTTGTTTATCAGCGAGGAAAATGAAGGATATTGAAGATGGAAATTTTTTAAACAAATTCTGGAGTATTTGATGTACTGCGCGCCGTGCCAGAGGCCGCCATGTATATGTGGCATTTCAGCAAATTTCAGTGGCATTAGAATGCACCTAGTACATAATATTTGTCAGTCAAACTCATATTGCCGTAAAATACATTTACTAGATGTTATTAATGGTATATTGTGTGAATTTTCACTTGTGGCAAATTTTTAGTATCCGTGCACTTTCAGTAATTCAATCCAATGATTTAGGACACTTTGGCAATTCTAAAACCAATATGACGCCTTATCTCGACTAAATGAAAGCCTTTTCATGTAAAACTTTATAAGACTTCTATCCGAAGGAGCGTTTACTATTTTAGCAAAACAAGTTCTATAAGCTTTCTGAAGTATTCAACAAATTACTGAATGAGGTGGAGGGTCATGACAAATGTTTATTGTTGTCGACGATCTGAGTTCAAAATACACTCACTCACAACCATATAGCACAGGCAGCCCAAGCTTGTAATTCGTGTTTTTGATTCCTACACATTATAAGACTTTGTATGGGAAATTTAATCGTTTATCCAAATTTCCACATAACTACTAGTTGGATTGAAATAAAGTTTGCTTAACTCAAGGCATTTGTTTATTGTTTGTTCTGTGTGTTCTGTGCGCTATTTGAAGCCATTTGAAGCTATTTGGAACGATAAACCGGCGAGGAGTTCCCCCAGTGTAGAAGAAAATTCTCTTCAAGACTTCAAGACTTCCTTAAAAATGGAGTTCACTAGTGAAACGACATTGACAATATTTGTCTTGACCCTCACAGGTTCAAAGTTTGGCAATAACTGAAATAACGACTTTCCAAAACCCGTCGGTACAACTGCAATTACATTGCTTCTTTCAATTTACATTTGAAACACCAGACCTGGAGAGGTTTTTTAAAAGCAGAATAGAGGGAAGTCGACACGATTGAGAGCCATGTCAAGCCGTTCAAGCACATTTAATTCCACCATTTTCCCTGCGATCTTCTCCGACCTCACCACGATCACTTGTAATTTATTTGTTCGTTCTAATTGGCATGCTAAATTATTACACCCAAGATTTTTGGGTGTTCGTTGATCACGTAACCCAGCCGATCCCGCCCCTCCATTTTCTAGGGAAAAACCCTGGGAACGAGGTTGCTGTTTGAAGTTATCTTAGGCCACTTTACTCCGTGCACTGTTCTTATATACTGCCCAACTCTGAATTCATGCAACCCGATAGAGTCATCACTTTTTAATTTTGTACGTGGGAGGGGGAGTGGAGAAGGAAAGGGGAGGGGGGAGGACGGAGACTAGAACTTTTTACATGTACCAGTTTGAACCAAAAATTGTACCTCTTTAATATACCTTCGTTAAAAAATGGTACCCATATCACTTACTTTTAACACTGGTCACGCGATACGGTATGTTTTTTGAGAGGAAACGATAGAATAACCAACCATTTTGACTGACCGGGCAACCGTGTATGGCTGTATTTTTTTCATTTTGATGTAATAATCCGTTAAAATACGTTAGTTCAAGCTTAATTTTCTTGGTAAGTGACATCATCTGCGTCTGCATGGTCTGTTCAAGTTAATTAAAAAATTCCACTTTCCCTTCTATATAGTCTTGAGTTTCAAATCCCCCCTTTCAGTTCGGGCGGAAATCTCTACATATAGCCATTTTTAAGGGGTACCCCCTGGAGCGGGGGAATAAGTTATTGTTAACCCACTTACAAGTCTCACATTAGTCAAATGAGATGAAACGAACAACCCGAACTCCCACGGGCTCCGCTCAGCTCTTCGATCAAAAAAACCTGGTCAGTTTGTTCGTTTTCTTGTTCGTGTTGCTAATCTACGGTGTAACACGCCGATGTGGCTTTCTTAAAAAAGTATTTATAATGAGGAAGAACAGTTTCGAATATCGGTTTCTTCTTTAATATAACAGAAAAAGTACATGTCATTCCTTTTTTAAATAAATGTAGAAAAGCAGAGTTTGTTTTGACCAAATTTACAATACAACATCAACATCAACAGAATAGGAATGGAAGCTGAGATATCTCTATCTATTTTTTTATCATTTACCAAATAAAGGAGATAAAAGGTCTACATGCATGACATGACACTATAAATACTTCATAGGAAGTAATATGTAACGGATAAATAGGAATTTCCTTATATAGTCACGTCTATTAATAATCGGTTTGGGTAAAAAGTTGTGGCGTTCAATATTCCCTTTTGATTTTCTCTCCTGATTTCGCCAACCGCTAAACTTTATAGTTGAGACTGATCGAACACAGGTAAAACATTAAATTGTGCACAATTTGATGCAATCATATTATTACAAAATCAGATATATTATGCCTGACGGCATGGCAGGAACATGCTTAATTGGACAAATTTTAAAGGGTTTCGGCGCATTTCATGACTGTAATCTTAAAATAATCGACACCATTGTCCGATTTGGGGCTAAATTTATTTTATAAGATTATATAAATCGGACGTGGTGGTCCGTGATTGGATGTTCCACCGGAAACCTGAGTTAGAAACAAACGGAAGTGATGTGGATGCTATTGCAGAAAATTATTGAGTTTTACTCTCACCTTGTTTCCAAAGAAGAACTTCCTGTACAACTCTTGGTTCTATGTTGTAACAATAAATCAAGTTTCCCAATAGAATTCCAAAGTAAACTGAAGATGCGATCCATTCAAGTCCTGTCAGCAGTTTCATCGCCATTTTCTCCTCGCCTCGTTTTCGTAATATTGTCCTATTTCACTATTACGTCACAGGTTTCAAAACACGAATCTTTTTACATTGTAGTATCACAACATATTTACACATATTTTAAACTTTCTGCAGAATTCTCTATGCCTTTCACTTTTGAAAGTTTAATAAAGTACAAAATATTCGATGATTTTGTGAAATGTTTTTGCAACAGATGAGTGACGATACACTTTTACAATGTGGCTACCGAAACTGTGATAATATTTTACACAACAAAAATTAATTTCATGGAACAACTGTGGTAACTGTATGCCATCGCGTAAAAAAATAAAAGTTTGCACTCGAATTCACAAATACACTCTCCCCTCCCTAGTAGGGAAACTTTTTGCAGCAAAACTCGAAGAGGCTCCTGGGAGTTCTCGGAAGGTTAAATTGTGGTCAAATCTATTTATAGCGCGGAACAAATTAATGGAAAATTTATGGTCTAAAACCTACAAATGGCGATGACGGTATTTTAGGGAAAGTTTCGATTCTTCATATTTCAGCAAGTGGGTGAAAATTATTTTTAAAGTGAAAAATCTAACGCGAATATGGATTCGCGCCCGGAAGATTAACTGAATCAGTGAATGTAATGGAACAATGTTTGAGCGATATGGGAACAGGAACTTCCAATCCGTGGATTTGCGATCGATGCACATTAGAAAATCCTGCAAACGTTACAGAGTGTAAAGCTTGCTCGAACAGGAAACCAAAATCTTCCCGTTCAGACTGGGTTTGCCAAACTTGTGGGACGAGTAATCCCAGGAAATATGTTTTCTGTAATCACTGTGGAAAGGACTACGATCCGGAACCTTCAACAAATCAACCCCGATCAGGTAAGGCAAATGATTCTAAGAAGAAGAATGAATGGAACTGCTCCGAATGCAATTCTCGAAACCCACCATCAACAACTACATGTTCTGGCTGTGGAAAAAATAAGAATGACGGGGTAATCGCTGTTGTGGATTCTTCGCCTGAGGCCAGACCGAGTGAACAAAATGATGGAGGAAAGATTTCTAAATCAGGGAGACTATATCCTCGGTTAGATCTTGAACTTGCGTCTATTGATGTCGATCCTGATCTAGCCCAGCGAAGTCCGGATGTTTTAAAGTGTTCGCAATGTCGAACGGTGTTGTATGATAATTTGCGATCTACGTGCGATGTGTGTGGTACAAAATGTTCTGATGAGGGATTTAAGCCCAGGCCCTTTCCATCATCCTCTTTGCCCTCCAACACTGTGGCACAGTACCCCTCTAGTTCGGATGGTTCTTGGACCTGTACACAGTGTACGCTTCAGAACGATGCCCGACAATTAGCTTGTGCTGCCTGTGGAAAACAGAGGGAAAAAGAATCTCCGGATGTGGCAAGCACTGTTCAGTCAACTTACAAAGGTAAGAGTTGATACAAACGAGCAGTAATTGGCACTAAAGGGCATCTTATAAAATAATAAATGTGTTCACAACATCATCGACTCAGTGGTATATCAAGGGGAGGGCACTGGAAGCTAGTGTACTCCCTTTTCATTTCCACAGCTGGTAGTTTTAGAATTTCCATATCTCAGGAGCTTTCTTTGTCAGTGTGTACCCCCTTTCGAAAAGCCTGGATCTACCACTGGGATAAATTTACTCTCCATAATTAATGCAGGGTATGTGCTACTGGCTCTAATGGCTCTACAGTCTACTATCCCTAACCCTACATGGAGATAGGAGAGAGGGATAAGGGCTTATGCAGAGTGAAAAGAGGGCATCTAAATTTACATGTATATGTACACCAAAATTTGGTCGAGTGAGACTGTACTTGTCAGAAGACGAATGTAAACAACAGTTCATAGATCTGCCCACTCACACACCTTGTGATTGGAACAGCACTACCTTGATGCATGTCAACAGATCTGAGAGTGTGAATGGTTTACATCTGTCAGGCAGACAGTCTCATAATCTGTTGCATTTGACTGACATAATGAAAACAGTGGTAGTTATCCCTTTTACTCCCAAAAGTGCCAGATGATGCGTTGGTAAATTCTCAGTATCTTTCTCCATGTATTTATTATTAATTTAAGTTGGTAGAATTTACACTTCACCTTAAAGAATTTAGGATGGATGATCAATTTCTTTATTCTCACAACTGATCAACTTATTTTGTATTAACATTGTAATGAGAAGACAGATATTGAATAACTTGGTGGGACTGAAAGGGTTCTCTCAGACTGACACCTTGTGAGACTGAATTACTTGCCTCTAGCCAAAGTTACAATAACTATTTTTGCTAGTACCCCAAATGATTTCAGATCAATCCTGGTTTCTGGGAAATGGGCCCCCCACCCCCCCCCCAAAACAAAAA
>JANSTQ010155808.1:0-11281 GCA_026167885.1 Bergia puertoricense
GGGGGGGATATGGATGTGTACAAACCTCGCATTGGTTCGAGGGGAACAGAAAAGATTGAAGACAAACGAAAGGATTTTGATACTTTTAGTTGAAAATTTTAAAAGTCTCTGCCCCACTTCAGACCATAAAATAATAATGACTGGCCCCTTATCAATCGGCCCAGCCTCAGGGGTAAACCCTCTCAAGTTACACTCTCTGTTAGTGTGTGCAAAACGTCATTTTGATGTACTCCCTACTGAGGTCTCGTTCACGCTATAGCTGATAGGTTTCGTACCGCAACATAAAAGACATAGCGGATATGCTCTTTGTTTACGTTTGAAAGATGCATTCGGCACGCATTTCGTACAGAATCGAACGTTTTTGTTCCGTTAAAAGCGTAATGCAAAACCCGAATTGTTTCTGCCCAGCCATAGTTCGTTTCAACATGTTTTCATTGGTAATAGACATTAGTAACATGACATAATACGACGTTATCCGTTCAAATTATACCAGATAAAGTTTCGTGCCGGTACAAAAAGCTATCCAGTATACGCGCTTTTTATTATAAGAACTAGATATCAGTCTTGGCCGAGACTCATTGCTTATAATTTCTTCAAGCTTTTCATTCTCAAAGTGTTTAAATTTTGTTCTTATTTCTACAATGTTGTACCGAAGACGACTCTTAAACTCGAGTGTCAGGTTGCCAATTCAAATCTTTTTAGGACGATGGAAATGCGTGTTCATTGATTGGTGGACAGATTTAATATTACTGTACGTTTAATTGAACAAAACATAAAATGTCGAGCTGCTTATTTTTCAGTTTGAAATCAGTGGTTAAACATCTAGTATGAAAAAATAAATGTTGCGAAAACATTAAAACTTTGCCGTATCATTACTGATTCGGGTTAAGTAACAAATTTGTATATTTCGTCTTGAAACAGTGGCCTTCAAGTCTTCCGAGCCGCAGATTGTTCTTAAATTTTTCTTAGATTCTGGGTAATTTGAGCCTCATTCTTATAAAGCTGTTCTTATTTAGTATAAAAAGAAAGTGTGTAGTGTTTACTTGTCGGTGAACCACAAGCATCAAGTGCGCCGCTTCCGCTGTATCCTGTGGAGGGAAGCGATGACTCAAATGAAATCAATTTTTTTGTTTGGTCCAATAATTTTTTTAAAATATGGCAAAGCTCAGAATGATTCACTTATCTAAAGAAAAAGCTTGCAGCTCACTTGGCGGTGCCTCCATCATACAAGGTGGTTTCTAAGGGGCTTATCATGATCGCAATTATGTTCAGGGGCGTAGCTGGCCATTTTTTATTTATTGAGCCCGTTCCAAACTTTGCGAGAGCGGCGCGCTTGGAGGGTCAAGAATAGGCTTACGATAATTAAGGAATTTCTTTCATACTTTATTACAACTTCTACAATTCACGAAAAAAACTAAATGTGTGGGAAAAAATATTTGGATCGTAGATATGTCAAAAAAAGTTTGGAAGCCCGGGCTTACTGGCTTAAAGACAGCGCATGACGTCTGTATTTCATGATGCGTCGCTCAAAATGTTACCTAGACCCATTTACATCCATGATGACTGACGCTAAATTTTGCTATGTACGATCTGTTATTTAAAACGCCCATCATGTTACGTTCATCCGTTATCTGGGTACGCCCTTTACCTCCTGATAAAACTCTGTTTGTTCTCGTTGTACTGCTTGCTACTGGTTTCTTCCGCCATACAATGCGAATTTCACCACTTCACGTGATACACAAGCAAATCGGAGCAAACTATACGATCAGTTTAGACACGATACTGTTCATACAATTGTAACTATGAACTTACTCAGTTTAAAAATAACAGTGAAAGTCATAAGTAAACTGAGGATATTACTTGTTAAATCATTACCTTGGAACTGTTTTTTAAAATACACAAGCCAACACAGGGTGTCACGGATTAGGTTGGCTTTGGAATTTAAATTTGTTTCATTAGCAGCAGATTACAACGTGAAAACGCAGCTGCTACTTGAACAGTAAAACCGTTAATATCTATGTTTGCCTTAAGGGGTTTGGGGGGGTTATAGGGGAGAGGGGGCTATACTAACACCGATGGGTTTATAACTCGAATGACACATTTTTGTGAACACGAAACTACATTTTTTAAATTACCAAATAAAAAGACTGGATTACCGCTTAGGCTGAAGCTTCTCATCAGAAGATTTTTTAAAAGTAAATGCGACAAGCTTTTTTTTTAGTAAGACTCACTAAGCAACCATTAAAAGTTATTAACATCTTCACAAGTTAAGCAATGTGAACATTCGCCCAATTTTTATTCAAATAAACGTCAACTGTTATGAACTTACTGTAAAAGCCTAAGTGAGGGGCCCCCGAGCATGCCGAGTATTTAATTATAGGCTTATATATTCGGAACTTTACAGCACTTCAACTTTTCTCTCATGTAATAAAAAGGGCTTGCAATTATTTGGCCAAAGGTGGCTGGGTGTTGACAATTTCCACACTCCATGTATGTCCTTCACAAATCATAAAAAATATACAATAAACAAAATAAACTTTTGCGTCAGTCCCAAAAACTGGATCGGCCGTTTGTTTTAAAAGACCAACGTGTAAAGACAAATACTGATTGAAACGTGAATCGGATTTCTTTCATTTGGCTTTTAATCGGAAACGAGAAATGGGGATAGGGAGAAGAAAGGAAAGGCAGTGAGTTTACTTGGAATTCTTACTGTTCTTCCACGTTCGGCTCCAGTCAGCGAAAATTGGATGCAGCAAAAAGGAAAATAGTTCTTCACAGCAGATTAGTGGATAGGTCAGAGTCTTTAACAAGTTTATACATCAGTAACAATGCTTTATTTGACTTTGAAACTGGTTTTAGAACATACTTTGAATCCGGTAATTGACCCTTAACGCGCGGCCCGCTGGTGAACGTGCAATAAAATGTGGCTTAGAATTTTAATTCTTATCTTACACAGTTCTTTGCATAACTCCTTTTTACTTAAAGATTTAGTTCAATATCTATTTTTTGGGGCTGAGGATCTCAGCCTCGAACGTTTTGAAAGTAATCCTAAACGTTCTTTTCTTTAATTTCGGGTTTGCGTAATAGTGTGTCTGTAAAAGTTCAAAGGCAATAGTGTACTCCAATGTTAAGCTGAATATATACCTGAATCAGCAGAATCAATTGCTGGCCTGGGAATATACTGAAACCAAATGAACTGTCCTCTCGCAATATGTTAGTAGCCGTTTTTAGTTCCAGTTTCAAAATTTATAGAATTAAACAAATTCATATAAACAAATGCTCTATTTTTCGTCTCAATCCGAGTGTGTCCCTAACTCTAACATGTTCTTATAAATTTTGTCCACTTCCAGGCTGAACATTCTTATAAAAAAGTTTCTTATATAAGAAACCTGAGTGCGCTAATTGAGTGGTTAACGTGACGTATGTGCCAGAGATCATTTGGTCGTTTGAAACTAGAGCCCAAAAAACTTAAATCCGCTTACATTTACCATGTATTAAGTCACTGCCTTCTTCGGCTTCTGCTGCTGATCCCGATTATCTTTCGGATTTAATCGTTTTATTCTTTAAGACTGTTACTAAACATTTCTTCGACTCATTTTTTTCGTATTGTTTTACTCCTGTTAAGTATCGTAATACATAGTTTCATTTGGTTTTCTCCGTTTATTATTACAGAAAAAATGCGGATACCAGTCCAATTTTTTAAGTGTGAGCTGTTTAAATCTAAAACTTTTGATTAAAAGAAGTTATAAAACACTGCTCTGAGCTGCAATTGCGAAACTGCTAAAGGATGTGGAAATTACGGCACGTGTGCTCGTCAGGAGTCAAGTATTCACATATCCTATTGGTGAAGTCAGACAAACCCGATTTTGAGGCACAATTTGTAGCAATTAACGGGAATCAAATTGTTTTATTCGTTTAACTTGGTATAAATAGGATCTCTATATTATTCTGAGCTAGTTATGTTGTGTTTGTGACAATAAAACCATCATTATAATTGATATGTGCTTTGAACCTGCAGTTTGCAAAGTTTAGTGGTAGTGGCATGTTCACTATTTTTATAAATGCTTTCATATGACACGCAGTTCGAGGTATGCGTATTGTATACAAACAATTTCTATAGCTACAAGGAATCTCGAGAGAATATGTATACATAAAAGAAAACAAACTCCATAAATGAGGACTCGGGGTATTTACACTTTTACGTTATATTTTGCATATTTAGATCAATCGGTACTTTTGACTTTGTACAAGGTTGTCAACTTAAAGTTTTCTAGTCAGGCAAATATATATAAGTAAGGATGTGACCAGCAAGGTTTAGCTGCTCAGTACTGACAAAGAGCAATGGTGATTTGTGGTAAGTCGAGGTGCCGTACGAATATCCCATAGCCATCAGTCGAAATTGTGGGTTTGAATCCAACCGGGTTTTCTTTCTCCGTGTGGCCCAATTTCCTTTCTAAGGTTAAAGCTGAGAATGAATTACTTGATATATTTGTACAGTACATTACCTCACCACAACCAAATTGCTATATCTACAAGCATATACGTATACATAGATACCAAGTTTCAGGGGCCCAAATGCAGTTCACTGTCCGATCGGGATACATGAACACCGTAAGTGCGAAAGTCTTGGGGATCCAGGGAATACTAGCGCGGAAAAGTTTGAATTTTATAAACCATTTCCTGCAGTTTGAGTCCATTTTCTTGCTTCTCATCATCCCTTCTTGCTTTGTGACATTTACACTCCATGAACACGAGGTTTCTTTTTACTTTTTGGCTGATTTTATCAGAAATGCAAGTTTTGAACACAAATGCACATAGTTGTGACGGGTCAACCGGTTTCAACGTTCCAACGCAGATCGGACCTGCCCATGGCGATAACTTGGTCTCTATGGATACTGATTGGAAATCTAGCAGCTGGACTACTGTTCGATCTTCTTCGTTCGATTAAATTAGTATCCTCGAAACATGCAAACGTTTTGTTAACGTAATCGTTATGCTTTGCTCACAGAGAAAGCAACAACTACGGATGATTTTACAAGAGATCGAGGTTCAAGGACAGATTAAGCTTTAAAACTTTATAAGTAGACGTGCCGCCCGATACAGTATGGGTTTTCGGACTAAAATCATAGATAGGGTAAGGGATTTTTTAACAGGATATACTTATCACTCCTGCTATAGTTATAGAAAAAATAAGTAGCTTTTACGCAGATAATTTAACTTTCAAAAAATACTTTCTCGCGTCTGAGCTCGGCGTGGTGTGCGACAAACTGTAAATGCAAAATCTTTCAGTGTCTATGAAGCAAAGAATGCGAAACATTCATGAAACAAACCTGGTTTGAAACTTTGTCATAAACAGGGATTCGTTTTTACAGTAAGTCAGTAAACAGGTTAGGGGAAAATTCTCAATATTTCTTATTAACAGGTTTAGGGTTTTATAGTCCGGGCGGTACACTCTACAAAAACTTGGGTCGAGTAGCTCCCTCCCCCCTCTCCCCCCACTTCCCTTCCCCTTCCATACGAGGCGCAGAGTCTATGACAAGCAATACCCTCGCACAACCACAAAGTTTTTCGGAGTACAGTCTCTGACTGTCAATTCTTGAGGAGCACATTCCGAGTTCCAACGCGAGCCCTCGCAGCAGGGAGACCCTTTATTATCTCCATGTATCTCCTTCCGCCATCTTGTACGACGATTTTGAAACCAAGTTCTCACTTGCGCTTCCGTGAGGTTTATTTCATTTGCTAGTTTCATCCGCCGAGATTTCGAGATGTATTTCTCGTTGACAAATTCTTCTTCTAATTGCTTCAACTGTGTCTGGGAAAACAGAGGCCGCTGTTTTGGTTTCTTGGAAGGCTTTCGGTGGCGCCTCGGATTTCCGTAGTTTGCTAAAACAATAAGAAAAAAGGATATATCAGTTTAGGAGGTCGGTCTAGGAAATCGTTTTAACATTTCATATTCAGTAACGAGACTATTGTTTTGAAAACAGTTACAACAGTCTTATAATTCATTTTATCAGTCAAAGAAAGTGAAACAGATGTACCTTGCAAAGAAGTCGATTTGTTACCTCTTCACAAACGCGTCGACAAACTCTTAAGCACAACCGCTGATGCAAATCACAAACGCAAGTACTTTCAAGCCTAGGTTGATAAAATGAATGCGCAACGGGGAAAAAATACTTATATGTTGTGTACTTCCGTTGTCAGTACTTTTGTTGCTTTTGCTCAAGTGCAACTTGTACCGCTGAATGAGCAACCCTGCTTAAAGTTTAGGTAAATTTAAACTTCTATGCTTTTATTTCCTTAGCAGGTCAATATTTCTTTGTTGCACGGATCTGCACAATTTGTACTTGAATTAATCTGCTGCTGTAAAATTTACTGAAGCTATGAATCGATCTGACAAAAGTGCCCATGATTGCACAACTCAGCGTCACCGTATGGAGTTTCTGCATGACCGGGTGCTTTAGTTCCCCTATTTTCAATTTCATGTTTAGCATCTACTTTACGGATTGAAATTTCACAAAATTATAAGTGCGCAATTCGAGGCCTCACTAGAAATGTTCGGCAAAGGGGCAAAGGGCTATATTCCAACAGCATGGAGGGAAAGGAGTATATTAATTTAATACAGAAATAATAGTTTATTTCTTCCATCTCTTACTCAATCAGTTTTGGGAGGAAGGGCAAACTTCATCATCCTCCTCAGCTAACATAGTCCATCATGAAATGTAGCACAGGAGGATTTGCAATTTTACGTTTTCAACGTTATCATACATAGACGTGACAACGGGAATAGTGATTTTGTAAATCTTCCATGGTCACCTTCCTTTTCCTTTTTATATTGACCTAGATATCAACCAGAAAATATTCTAAAAATATATTTATGCGGCCACCACGCACAAATAACAAAGGACAGTCCGATTCAACTAGTTTCCGGCTGTTCTAAAACAGACGATATCCCATTAGACTATTTAGGCAAATCTTCAGTTATCAAATACTACAACTTTATAATGCGTGTCATTTGAAACTAATAAAACAAGAACAGCTTACTTGAATTTGAACCTCTTTCAAACTACATGTATGCCATTTGAAAATGTTAAACTCATTTTTAATCCAACTTTTTAGTTGCTCATTGTTGCAAGAATTTTTGTTAATAGCAAAGTAATAGTACTTAGTCCTTTGATGAATAAAACAACAAATGCCATCCAAACTCATCTTTATATTAGTAAATACATGGACCTATCAACATCAGTTTAACAGGCTCAACAGTAACTGGTTTGTGGTTTCTTTATTTTATCTTTAGTTGTTC
The DNA here is from genome assembly GCA_026167885.1 of Bergia puertoricense. NCBI lineage: Eukaryota > Metazoa > Cnidaria > Anthozoa > Zoantharia > Parazoanthidae > Bergia > Bergia puertoricense. The sequence continues at coordinate 7,301 of JANSTQ010155808.1, forward strand.
ACCGGCTTAGAAAGAAGGCTTGTGTCACTTTCTTACGAAGATTAAGCGAAAAAGAAGAACAAGAACAAGAACAAGAACGAGAACAAGAAGAACAAGAACAAGAAGAACAAGAAGAACAAGACTGCCGGACAACGAGATCGAGAACGAGAACCAGGCCGAAAAAGAAAACAAGAACAAGAATAACATTACGGACGAGAACAACCAGAAGAACAAGATAAACAAGAAAAAGAAACAACAGTGCAAGAAGATTACATGAACAAGAAGCACGAGGAGAACGAGAAGGAGAAGAACTGTTTCAAATTATAATCAATACAAGCTGTCGGAGGTGAAGATCGAAAAGACTTGCGCAAACTGGCCATGGAATAGTTGATTGCATTAAATTTGAATGCTGGGAAGATCAAGATTTAACTGTTAACTTATTCATTCTCGCCTTAATCATCGTTGTCTGTGAGACATCGCCCTCTGTTTTGTGATTTAAATCAATCATGCATTGTTGTGTGTACCAGATTTTTCTAGAAGTGTGTTAGTAGTAGATCAGTAAAATCAGTTTAACTTTTGTCATTCTTTATTATAAAAGCTGTTGTATTGAACCAGCTACAATATATATAACAAGACTGCTTGTGCAACCATCTTTCAAGGCGTTTATTTTGTACTTTTCAAAACGAAAGTAAAAAAAATCAAAATCGCTTGTAGTTGCAGTTTGTGTTAGTTTCAAATGGCGATTTCGTATTAAGGTGCTTTAAAATTGAGAAATATTAAATTTCTGCCATACATATTCAAAGGAATGTTTTTGTGTTAAATTTATTGCCCAATATCTGAATTTTTCCAGCATTTTTTGGTTTATTCTCAAGGCAAGCAGATCCGACACATCAAGTATAATTTTGGACTTGCCACTGTCATCTTTTGCAACTGCAAGAAAGAATTTTAGTGCTTGACTTACTGTTTGTAAGAAAACTCTTAATTTAACTATATCAAACTTTTTACCTTTGTTTGACAAACAACCAAAGTTTAAATAAGCAAAAGTAAATGTAATCCTTCACCAGACAGCTGGAACTGCCTTTACAGAACCTTCGATCGGCAGGTGAGTATTAAAAGTAAGCTCAACATTTCGTCTTCGATGTTGTTAATCCGCTTTGTCTCCTCAAGAATACCCTGCTGTGGAACAGACTGCCTGAAAAGTAGTCCTTTAGTCTTTTGTTAAACTGCAACAAACTAAACATCCTCAGAAAATTTCGTTTTGTCTTGATGAAAATAAAAACGTTTTTTTTTTCCATCGGTCTTCTATGCAGCCATTCATCTGATAACCACCTGCAGAGTTGTCATGGTAAAGAACTTTGGAAGGATCAATCCTATTTTGTACAGAGACGACTATTTAAAACCTAAAAAAGAAAGTAATGTATTTGCTTTATTCGCTGCGCTGTTCTCCAGCAGATAAAAACAGCGGTGATATTTTGGGCTCCGGTATTCTAAAAAACTCGCACCTCGTAAGTAGTGGCTCATTTTGGCGGCTGTTTGGAGCGGCATGCATTTCCGAAAGGTGTTTTGCTTCTCTTTGCGGCCAATTAGTTAATTTCATTAACACCTAAGCACTCATTTCGCAGAGGACTTTAAAAATGTTCAAAATCTCAAATGTAATTCACTTTGGCGGCTTTCTGAAGAGTTTCACACTCTGGGCTTCGCTTTGGAGTGGCGTCCAAACACAGCAAAGAAAATAATGAAATTGAGTTTTGATTTGTGGGAAACCATAACAAGACGAGAAAATGAAAAAATTCCTTCATCCCTTCATCCGATTTTCATGATCAGGATTATATTCTTACTTAACTATACTTAGGCTGTCGGACGCTCGGAGTGATAAAAGAATGCGATCAGTCGCTTGGAATTTTTCTCTATCAAAACATCTCAAGCACAAGGCGTCATATACTCGAAACTTATGCAGTTCAGAGAAAATACTTTTTAAAAACTCCAAAAATACTGCTTGTTGTAGAAAACGTTCACCAGTGAGGCGATGTCTGTACTTGCTATCAGTGTGAGTTTATCAAAGTTTGCTATTTTTGTCACAAAAGTGCTTTAACACAGAATTAATAAACGAAGGTTCTCAATCAAACATTCTAATTTAAGGAATTATCTGCGTGCCCCGACAGGCGGTCACTTCTTTCCCTTCGGGCAGGCGATCATCTCTCGAAGTTGAAAACGTCTTTGGGATCATTCCACTTTCTTGCTATCACGATTAGTTTCGCTGTTCTGTTTATCGACATGTTGACAGCTTCAGTGAAAGGGAATTATAGGTTTATTATCAATGAAAATTGGTGAGATCATACTGATGAATTCCTGTTATATAAATTAGTTGGCCAAGGAAAAAAACTTTGCAGGACCACTGTCTATTTATCAAACAAGAATCCTGTTCTTTTCAACTGCCCATGACCTTCATAACTAATACATAATAACAATCCTAAATATATTAATTCTTTATAACAAATAGTAAGCTCATTTAAATTATTCAGAGCTGATAAATTCGATTTGTGATCAGCGGATATCTAAACCAACTCCTAACTGAAAGTACAATTTGAATATTTTAAATATGCTAAAGTATAAAATAAACGATTTCAGTGATTCCAACACTTCATTTTATGAATAAATATTTATCAGAGTAGCAAGATTAGAAACAACATAATCCCTATAATCTTGGGATGGGTACCAGTGAGTGTCCAAAGTGATTTATGCGTACGAGCGAATTCGCCTCCCGCAAGATTTATGGCACGTGGAAATATAAATCAACTCTTGACATCCTATATAAGTATTTATACTACGAAAGTAAAACTAATCGAGCAACTATTTATACATACCTGCAGGAATACCAAATCTGGAATATCTGGTGGCAAATACCCAAGGAGGACATACAGGAGCAATGGCGAATTCCTCTGCTCTGGACAGGTCGAATCCTCCTGCCAAACGAGGGACAGGGGCACTTGGTTGCTCAATAAAGTCGTGACTCTGAATAGTACACAAATCTTTTGTTTCGGGCTCAGTTTTTGTCCTGTGGTTATCTTCTGTGAGATTCAGTAAGTTTTTGATTGAGAATGGATGAGTGGAGTTAGATTTCGTCGGGCTCACTGGGCTGAAAGCTGAGCCATATTTTATCCTTAAAACTGACATGTTCGCTCCCCGATGGTCTGGATTCTGATATCGGTATAACGGTGAAGTGAACAGTTTTTCTCCCTGAATCACCGGCTCGTTGGCACCGTGTTAAATACGTCTGGTGCCGCTTGTCTAGGGGATTACTCGCTTGATGATATTTTTGATAGGTCGATAATTAGCTCCGACTTGCAGTAACTAGTAATTGGAGCATACTGTGTCACTCGAAATACCTGTGGTTAAAAGGCTTGTTTGGTTTACACGTTCATAGGATATGATATTTTAACTTCTGGACTTTTTTACTAAAAACAAAACCAGTGACGTACGTTATCCTTTATGCTGAGCAAAAATAGAAAATTATCTACGTCAATGCTTTGGGCACAGCAAGTTAATAACACTATATTTCACAAGCACTAAGGAGTAATAAAAGAGGAGTTAAACTACTTTATAAGTTCCCTAGTTGCTTTCTATAATCCATTGAGCATCAATTAAAAAGGCCGCACTTTTCCGGTTTTAAAGAATGGAGGTAAATAGGAAACCAATCAAAAGAAAACACACTAAACAAAACTTTAGCCGGAAATTTTATTTTCCAAGCATCAGGCTTCGAGAAGTCTCGCATAATGAGAGCGACACTTGAAAGTCAATGTTACAATAAAGACGCCAATCGGTCTGGATTCGTATTTGGTTTCTACTCGCGCGTTTAAATAGATGGTTTTAAAAACTGACACTTTACTGGGTGCCGGTAATTACATAGTCTCCTTCGCAGCCGTTCTGTTCTTTGGCGTCGTTCTTTCTTTTTCGGTTTTTTTTTCGTCTTTTCGGCCCCATTCCCCTCTCGGTCTCTCCTCA
>JANSTQ010155819.1:0-11281 GCA_026167885.1 Bergia puertoricense
CGGATAGTAAGTGCTCGATCGTTTCGGGGTATTGGTGACATTTCCTGCACATTCTGTTTGTTGTCTGTCCCATCATCTCTTCCCTCACTCTGGTTTTTGAAAGTTGTTGGTATAATTCATTGATCGCGCAGATCGTGTAAGTTGGTGCTGATTTCCAGTTTAAACTCCAGGAAAAGCAATCAGACAGGTCAATTGCCTCATCAACGATTCTGTGGGTTACGATGTTTCCCTGCCAAGTACTTTCCTTAATTTCTGTTTTTGAGTTTTCAATGCGCGCTTTACTCAGTACCCTTTTGGCGCCGCTCTGGTCGGTAGCAATGTGTGTTCTCTCCTCTGTGGTCTTAAATGAGACAGTAGGGTCGTCTCCCAGTTCTAAGTCAACTTTTATTTCCTGTGCCAATTTCTTTGCGTCCCCGTTTTCATAGAGTATCAGTGATTAATGGTGAACGACATATTTAGTTTTTTTTGTTTAGGTTGGGTATAAGTTTTTCTACCTTGTTGACCAGAATAGACTTTGGAGCGAGTGGATAATCGTTATGTAAATGTGTATTTCTTTTGAGTACTCTAGACCGACTTCGAGAATACATAGATGTTTGTTCCAGTCTACAAGTTTTCATTCAGTCATCCACTTGAATCCATGGGTGGGAAGTGGTATGGGCATTGCCCAGCCGTAGGGATTATTTGCATCACGATATGTGATGTACTTTATAGGTAGGTCGAGGTCGTATTCTTTCATGTATGGATTGTTTGCTTTTCCATAGCGTGTAGATATCGGATACTCCTCCTCATGAGTAGCATATCGGGGTCAGACAAAAGCTATAACTGCACTTTACTAATTTTCCTGAAATTTCAAACAAGCGTCCCAAGCAAGTCCAGGTGCCGTGTATTACCAAGCTGGGTCGAGTTTGTAGTTCTTCGGACAAACATCTCTAAAGTTCTCGAAAACATCAGCGAGTTGTAGAACGTCTGATTGTAAATATAAATCGTGATATTCTTTCATCGTCGACAGACCAAACGTTTTACAAACTTTTAGAGCATGTTTATGGTCTTCTTCTGAAATAATTGTGTCAATCATACGGGTAAACACCCTTCCTCAGTAAAAGCTCTAATTGTTAACTTGCAAGGTTTTTTAAAGACTATAGATAGATTATTTACCAAACTCTCAAGGCTGGACGCCATGAACTTGAAGCTGTCGATGATATCTGATTTCTTGCTTCACAGGGACTTCTTTCCCTTCTTTACTTGTCAGTAAAATTATCTATTACTTCTCATTATTCGGTTTGCAATTAATCTTACCCTCTGATTTACCGAGATTTTTTATAAAAAAAGATGTGCGTCGTAGCCTCATAAGTTATGAAAAATTTGGGGATTTTGTATTTAAGATTGCATTCGTTGTACTTTCCTGTAAGATGGCAGAGGACTAATACTTTAATAATACCCTAATTCTCCTTCACCGATGTGGGAATGTGTGGTACTATCATAAGCTATTTTCTCCTTCTTAGTCATTTTACACTCTTCCTGAACTTGAACTTATTGTAAAAATCTTTAATAGAGCTCTCAAGAGATTCTACAAATGTCTGTGAAATATCCTCGTTAGGTGATAGAGTTATATAGTAAACTAATTCTGGTTCAAATAGGTCGTCGTCAAAACAGTTGATGTAATAACAAAACCCTGAAAGTTTGTATTTCTGGTATTGTTTGTTAACGCATTTGCTTTCGTCTGGACTACAAGTTGATATATTTTCTGTAAAGGCTTCGAAATCAGCGTACATGACGAATGCTACTCGCATGCTTCTATTATAATTTTTAAACTGAAACATGTTCCTTCTGGTGAAAGCTCCATTTTAACCGCTTCGTGATTAGAACGGTATTCAAGGTGCTTATCTAATGCAAGTTTGTTGTGGAAATGGTTTAGACATCGATCACAAGAACGTCTTTCAGATTTGTGATTATCTACTTTTGAAGATAATAACCGATATTTATTTTTAATCAGACAGTAGTGGTTCGTTTCATCATTAGATAGCAGGAGTAAGTCGATCATCTGAACGCTTTCTATTTAACTAATCCTCAGACGATAAACGCATTTGTCATAATCATATACATTTATTCTATATTTATTATGTTTCTCGAATATATCGATTTGTTCTAATGACACTGGAAACACGATATTATTCCAGTTAAATTATTTGGAGTTTTCCGTCATTTCATTGGTAAGACGAGGGTTTTTTTACCTTAGGAAACAGGAGGTTACCGCCCATTTGAAACATTCATGATCTTTTTCATTCTTAACATTAATAATGGCTCTCTTGGAGGCTAACTCTCTTGGAAGAGGAATATATAAATTGCCAGGGTTGAAAAGGGTCGATGTTTATGTCAAAGTATATCACACGATTAAACTGTCATCCAAAACCTTTATTCTGAAAATTTTCAATTAATTCGAGTAAAATATTGGTCATGATATTGAAAGTATCCGGGAGAGATTAGTTGCCTCATCAATAATGCGTACTTACGAGTGAAAGTATCCATTGTTATATATAAAAACTCTTTTGTGGCTGGATTCTCTTTTATCAACTTTTATGTCAAAATAAACTTTAATTTAATCGGTTTCTTTTGTTTTTTAATAAGATTGAGTACTTTTGGTTTAATGTTAGAAATAAACGTCTTTAGATCATTTCCTTCCTTCCACTCAATCCTATATGTCTTCAAGTATCCCTTCAAAGCTGTTTATTTTTGCTTATGACTAAATTTATCTATTGGCTTAAATATACTTCTAACTGTTTCCTTTATAGTTGCTCGACGCGTCTATTAATTGGTCTCTTGATTGTCTCTGGAATGCAACCCAGAAGCCACTCTGAAAATTTACTAATACTTTCATTTACTAAATTAACGGTCTCACTAGCAAATCTTGAGTGGGTTTAAGAATTGGGACATTTAACTCAGGAATCGGTTCGGCCGATGAATTAACCGGCTTAGAGACTTGCGGTGTATTACCCAAAGCTTCGATAAGTTTCGCTTTATGCATTCGGTAATAACCCTCGATACCTCGCTGTTTAGCAAGGGTTTTCAATTCTTTTCACTTTCCGCTTACCCATATTTTATAAAATGATTTTGTTTCTTTAAAATCATGTTTTTCAAAATTCTAAATTTGGATCGTTATATTTACGTCATTATATTAGAAATATTACTCTTGGAAAAAAAAACATTCAATTATTAATACCAAAAACTGAGCACATGGTAAGAAGCGGGCGTAGCTCAGTTGGTTAGTGCGCGGCCTTCGGAGCTGGAGGTCTCCAGTTCGATTCTCGGTGACTCCAACGTCTGCTTCGACTTTCTTCTGATCCGTGTAGCTGTAGCTTTAAATACCAGTAAAACGGAGCACTGGCGGAGGGAGGGGGGTGAAGTGCGCACCGAGAGCCACAAGTTTGTCAGTTACCACAATTACTGTCATTACCCTCGTTAAGAAAGTCGCTTTACCTTTAACTTTTATGTTGAAGAAACCGATCAACTGTTTTGTAACCTTGCTATATATAAGCACTTCCGGTGCAGACATTTTTGAGCTTTCTCCGGTGCTAATAAAAGAAAGTTAAATGTTGTTTACCGGAATCGTAAGACGATAAAATCCTTTTCGTAAAATGTCGAAAAACATAAAAACTGGTGAAAGAAAATGTGGTTCAAACAACGCATTTTCACATTTAAACTTTTGTCTTATGTCAAAATGCCAAAAGCATATTTACATTTTTGCGAAAAAATTAAAATAAACGAATGATATCGCAAGTGACACACAGAACTGAGAGTTTGGCAATCTGGGCTAATATTTTTGCGTCACGTGACAGTGGGCGCGGCCTAGTGACGTCATAAACTGAATTGCATTTGCACTCAGGGGGCACAAATAAAACATTGCCCCATAAAAGCAAACTTATTTAAAACTACAGCAAATTAATTTTTCCTTTGCTACGGCCTTAAAAGATACGTTACTAGGAAAACCGGAGAGGAGCGCCGGCTATATTCATGGCAATTTGGCTCTGAAAAGGATTTAGCTCTTTTTGTCATGTAGACTATTGCTCTAGCTTTCATTTATAGCATTTTTATGTAGGTAACTTCATTCGCATGCTCATGGTGTTGCTAGGGTTACCCTAAGAGATATTCCATGGTATTTAACTCTTTTACTCTATTGAAACTAAGACGCAATGGAAATAAGAAACTATGGATATCACCAGATATGAAAGGACTCATTATATTCAAGACCTTTTCTGTTTTCTTAATTTTTTTAAATTGTTTTTTTACATGCCTGCCCCCCTTAGTTGTGTGGTGGAATATTGTTTCATTTGTTTTTAGTTTACATAAGCAACAATCAGGTGAACACTTGTTTCAATCTAAACTCTTTGTAAGTAATTAAATGTAATGAGTAATATCTTTATTACTCCTCTTACAAGGCTTAATTATGTAATATCCATAATAACACTAAACTGCGTAATAAAATAGGAAGACGTAATAAAAGGGAGATGTGAAAACATGGCAAAAAAAATTCTATACCTTAAAACTACTATGTACGATAAAACACATGGTGAATACAATTAGTGAGCATATATAAGCTCGATAACGTTGTTATGTCAAGTAATCTGACTGTTTCGCTGGCTATTGGACATTATGTCCACGTCCCGGGAGGTGGATAATTTGCGGGGTGAAACAATGGCCGGCGTAAACTCGTGTTTTGCGGTAGTTTCAGAGGAGGAAATTTTGCAAATGCAAAATAATGCAATTCCTAACAATACCGAGTTTGTATATGCTAATTGTATATCCTAATACAATTATTCTCTTCAATCTCGGTGAATAGTGGCTTTTACAATATTCATCTCCATGCTTTGCATGTCGGTGAATATTCTGCCACTATTCACTTCGCTTCTGACTGTTTCGTCTTTTTCCGTATTACACTCGTCCGAAAAAATTGTAGCTTGCATGTCTATTCACTTCGATTTTAGAGAATAATTCTTAGATATTAGCTATGCTTGTAACAAATGCTTTATTGCTGAAAAAGAGATGTTAATTCTCGATTACTCTCCTAAAAGTTCTTCACAACCCTGTTATAAAATAAAACTACGATTTCCGCTTGAAACTCATTAACATTTGTTGCAGGGTGACTGAGTGTAACTGAGGTTTGTACTGTTCTGTCGGCGTCAGTGCGATTATTACGCATCATCTTATTCTAAATGCTTTTGGCAAGGAATGCTGTTTTCATGCAGTTGAAATATATTGGGAAGACAGCATTTCCTAGAATAATCTTTTGAAGCATTGTTTTCACAATGTTTAAATATATATTCTGCCACTATTCACTTTGATTTCAGCGAATAACTGTTAATTAGAAACCGTTGCCTCAGAATAAGCATACGGCAGAGAGATGACACCACAATAAATGCGTCCCCCTTATCCACTGCTGAACTAAATGCCAAGGTAAATAATGACTTAACTCGCGTTAGGGATTGGCTTTTGGTAAATAAGCTAAGCATAAATGTTATTAAAACAAAGTATATGTTTTTGACAACTGATTTCAAAATATTTAACTTTCAATTAAATTGGCAACAATCGAATTAAACGAGTCCAAACAACAAAATATTTGGAAATTCACTTAGATGAAAATCTTAAATAGAACGAGCATGTTGATAAACTATGTTCAAAAGTAAATCAGTCTCTTAGAGGTCTTAAACAGGCACGTGATTATGAACCATTAGATATCTACATATAATTTACAAATCTCTTATCCAGCCTGTTTTTCACTACTGCAACGTTATTTGGGACAATTTAGATATAGGACTTGCTACTAAACTCCAGAAATTGCAAAATCGTGCTGCACGCATAATATCCTTCAAAGGTTATGATGTGCTTTCAGCAGAAATACGAAAACAATTAAACTTGGAAGAGGTTATCTCAAGGTGCCAAAGGCACTTTTAAAAGCCTATTAACGTGTTGTACAGTGAATCGAAAAGTATCTAGTTACTTAAGTGATCTTTTCTCAAATGCATGTGAAAACAACCCTTACAAGTCTAAACTATGAGATACGGAATACAAGTTTTTACTGGACGATTCTCCAAAAACAGAATATTATAAAGGGTCTTTCTCATATAGAGGAGGAATGCTGTGGAATTCATTACCAATTAACATAAAAACATCCCAACCTACAGCTATTTTTGAAAGGAAATTGGCCAAACTGTTGACTAGATATTAGATTTTTAGATGTTATTATCTGTACATAATCTTATTGTAGTTTAACACTTCTGTTTCAATATGGCTTTCATGTAAAGAAGTTTTCTAACTTATAAAATTACCGTATTCAAATAAAAGTGAATGAATCTTCTACTCTTCCTCTCTTTTTCTCTTTCTCTCTTCCTCTTATTCTCTCTTTCTCCTTTTCTTTGTCTCTTTGTCTCATTTTCTCTTTTTCTCTAACTTCTATATATCTAATATCCATACTTTTGTGATTTGCAGAGCTCTGAGGCCAAAAGTAATGATGGGAAAGTTGAAAAAGGAAGGTTCGCATCTCGTGCCCAGGCCGCAGCTGCTAAAAATGAAAAAGCGCAGTAGAAGAACAATGATATATAGACTAATATAGAATCGATACCTTTAGTATTTCTCAGCAGGGAACTAAGAAAAACATGACTGATGATGTAAACAATGTAAACGATTGCGCACGGTGATATATCTGTAAGACAAGCTACAAAATAAACTACAGAATAATTGATACATTAACACTCGTACCCTTTTTCCTTATGTATTAGATGGAGCTGATTTTATAATCTACATTCACAATCTAATTGTTGGTTAAGAGGGACACGATAGTGATCGTTTGCAGCGTCAACACTGACAAAACTTTGGCTTAAAGAAAAATGTGCATTCATTTTTGATATTTATATAATCTTGCTTGCTAATCGCCCTTTTTTATGCAGTAAGAGACTGAATTACAAGGACGCAGCTCGACGAGGTCGGACAGAAAGCATGTTTTTCTCTCTCTCTCTCTCTCTCTCTCTCTCTCTCTCTCTCTCTCTCTCCTCTCTCTCTTCCTTCCTTCCTTTCTTTCTTTCTTTCTTTCTTTCTTTACTTTTCTCTTTCTCTCTTTTTCTCTTTCTCTAATTTTCTCTTTCTCTCTAACTTGCTATCAATAAAAGCAAGATTAACGCTTCCTGCATCATTGATTTGATTAACATCCCTTATTATCCCTTAGTGAGAAAAGATCGACATGCTAAAAGTGGAGGACCGTAACATTTTATATCTGTGAAGGAATAAGTTATACCGTGCGAAATGACTTAACTCAAAAAGGTCTTGAACTGTTTTAAAACCGTTGAAATTCCTAAGCCTTTCCTGTTGTCAACATGGTATAGGTCATCAAATTCCCCAGCTGTGGTTTTCATCGATTTCTAAACTTTTCTCAAAACCGTTGAGTTGACGGACCAGGAAAACATTATAGTAGGAGATATCAATTGTAATATTGCTGCGGGTTCCGCGGACCCATGCACGTTCCATGTTCAGTTTATTTATGATGCTTACCAATATCCTCAGCTGATTAAAGACGCTACTTGCGTAACAGATGAATCGGTTGACTATTTAATAACCAATGAACCGCAAAATATTAAAGTATCAGGAATTATTCCTGCTTGCATTAGAGATCACTATCTCATACGCAAAATTAGAAAGTTTCCTTCTCTCAAAGGCTAAGTATATTATAAGCCGTTCTATGAAAAACCTATCAAGTTAAAACAGTTATAAAAGATCTCGAAAAGATATCGTGGCACACGATTGAAGACCTGAGTGACCCATAAAACATGGTTCTATTTTGGGAAAATTCATTAGTAAATGTTCTACACGATCATGCAGCAATACGACGAAAAAGGGTAAAAAATAGGCCTTGTCCGTTCTTGACTTTGTTATTCCATCAAGAAACTTATGTACAAAAGAACCTATCTTAAGAAACAGTTTTCCAAAAAAACTCTACTGCCTCACGGGAAGCCTATAAAAGGGCAAGAACCGAGGTCAACGAGGCGATTAAACAAGCCATAAAGAGTTACGCAGACAAAGAAATAAACACAAACACTGGAAATAATAGACGAACATGTAAGGTTATAAACCATCTTCTTGGACGCAAGTCTAAGATTTCAGAAATTGCTGTAGCAAAAATGGGTGACGTTACTATTACTGATCCAGATAGTAATTCCAGTGCCTCTAAGATTAATGAAAACATTTAGCCATCAACTGCATGCGACACTCGAGGTTTTTCTTAAGCCAAGTAAATCTAGCTTTGTCCTACAGACTATTACGTCGTCATACGTTTCCAAACTGCTAAGCAATCACTTCAAAGGCCGTTGGACTGGATAGTATCTCTGCCAAATTTCTCAAGGACACTGCTCACATAATGTCAAAACCATTAACAACTATTTCCATCAAGCGCATTTCCATCGGTGTTTTTCCTGACAATTGGAAAAAAGCTTGCGTTTCCCCAATGCACAATGGACACGAGAATAACATAGCAGATAATTATAGACCCATCTCCATCCTGCCTATTGTAGCAAAGTTTTTTTGAGAGAATGATTAAGGTCCAACTATACTCGTACTTGTCTGAAAACATTATCATAACAACATTTTAGTCCGGTTTTAGAAAAACCAACTCTACACTTGCAGTACTTATTGAAGCAACAGAGTAGTGGTACAAAAACACGGACTGTGGAAATTTAAATGGAGTTCTGTTGACCATTCATTCCTATTATAGAAACTTAATCTTTATGGTATGAGGTAATGCCCTTATCGTCTTTAAATCATATCTGCAAAACCTGTTGTGTGGTTAATAATACCATACCAAAAAGTGAAAAGGTTAAGTCTGCTGTTTCCCAAGGGTCCATTTTGGGGCCTTTATTTTTCCTCTTATATATTAAAGACTAGCCCAATTGCTTAGAATGTTCAACTCCAGGAATCTATGCGGACGACACTCAACTAATAGTTACCGCCGACAATGTGCGTGAACTAGATAAGTTATTAAACAGAGATTTTCAAATTTAGAAATCTGGTGGCGAGCAAACAGGCCTAGGTTAGCTGAAAATGCAACGGAAACACTGTTAAGCGTTCGTGACATTAGCTTAAGATTACCAGCTAAAACCAGCTCATTTTCAATCCTAAAGTAAAGATAAATTAGCTAACAGTGAGTCAGGTAACTAAAACTTTGATGCTAAGTGTTTCTATTGATACTGATCTGAGCTGGGACAGTCACATACATGACATCATTATCCCAAAAGTATTAAGGATATTAGGAATATTAAAAACATTTAGGGGTATTCTGACCACACAACAACTAATATCGTTGTACAAATCCTTAAGTCTTCCTCACTTTGACTATTTCAGCAATATATGGGGAAATTGTGGGCTAGTTTTGAAAAACAAATTGTAAGTGCTACAAAACAAATGACAAAACAGAGCCGCCGAAATTATTACTAATTCCTCATGTGAAGTGAGGTCATGCGAGATTCTGAAAGAGCTTGGCTGGGATAACCTTAATTGAAAGCAGACGAAATTTTAAAAAAAAGCCTGTTAATGTTTAACAATGTGAAAGGCAATGCTCCTACACTGTTAAGAGAACTTTTTGTAAGATCCAAGGAGTGTCAGAGTTACAATTTTCGAGGCTCAGATATTAAACCTGAAACTCGTACTCCATTTGTCGCAATTGGACTATTCAAGGCGTAGCTTTCTTTTAACAGTTCCAAGCTCTGGAACAGTAAACCATTAGAGATTAGAGATGCAAACAGTTGTAGTTCTTTTAAGTTTTAATATGTACATATTTTAAAAACAAGTACTGTTGTAATCGAAGCTTTCAAACGTAATGAAGTGAAAGTCGGAACGCGTGTTCATCATCTCTTGTAGCATGTGCGTGATGGTGTGGGAGTTGATAATTATTCAGTTATGAATTGTTGAGCGACTAGCGGCTATATAAAGAGTTCGTTTATGTCAGAGTATTCATCTCGCCGTTTTGTGCAGCTTTCCAGGTAAATTCAAACTTTACATTAATTATAGTTATAATTAATTTGTTTTTTATTTGAGTAAAAGCTTTAGCATCTAAAGCCTGTGCTACTGCATCGATTGGAGAGTATGTTTCCAAGAGGGTTTGTCCCACAAAGGAAAAGTTTATCTCTGGGTTTTTCGTTCCGGGCGGGGCACGTTATTATCTATTTTTATAACGATCGCTGGAATAGATAGTTAAGTGTGCAAGACACAGAAAACACAATTTCAAATGCATGAATTCTCTAGGCTTGCTGATTGGAAAAGAAAACAAAGTTTGCAGGTCTTGTTTTCGTACCGATTAGACAATAAAGCACGTATCGTGCATTACTATGCAAAACCAAATTATGATGTGTAATAGAATTTTCTTATTGATGCTAATTCAAAATCGTAAGCATTATGCTATTATTCAAGTTTTCGATTGGTATGTAATTTGTGTAAGCACTATGATAAGCAGAAGAATTCAACTTCTACGTGCGTGTTGTATTACTGTGTGACCACTATGTCGGGTATGAAATTAAGCATTTGGTGTGCATTTCTCTGTGAACATTTCGAAATGCAAGAGATAAATGAGCACTTGATGTGCATTACTGTGTAAGCACAGCGTTGTGTAAGAGATTAAGTATTTGGTGTGCATTAATGTGTAAGCACTAAGATATGAAAGAGATTAAGCATTTGGTGTGCGTTACTGTGAGCACTAGATGTGCAAGAAATGAAGCACGTGGTGTGCATTACTGTTAACACTAAGATGTACAAGAGATGAAGCACGTGGTGTGCAATACTGTTAGCACTAGATGTGCAGGATATTAAGCGCTTGGTGTGCATTACTTTGAGCACTAAGGTGTGCAGAAAATGACGCACTTGGTGTGCATTACTGTGAGTACTAGATGTGCAAGAGACTTGAGAATGGGTGTATTTTACAGTTATTGTAGTATCGTGTTGATTGATTGATGTAAGAGTAGCAATAAAATTCTATTGTCTGCACATCACCGATAACAGTACAATGTCACACTCGTGTTTGTGTTGTTTTTGCATATGCGGAAAGTAGTTATGAATCTTAGTTTTCACGGCTTTCTTGAAAAACAATGCAAAATTGAATGGAGTTACCGTGTTAAAGTTGTCCTATCATATCTTATCTGATCTCTTCTTGCCTTATCTTATCTTATTTAGTTTACTTTAGTTTAGTTTAGTTTATTTGGTTTGTCACAAATTTGCATATGAATACAACAATTTGAAAAACAAAAAAGAGAAA
>JANSTQ010155830.1:0-11278 GCA_026167885.1 Bergia puertoricense
GAGATTTATAACACTTTTAGCGGGATTATCCGGATAGATTTTTAGGCGATTTTTCGGGATTTTTGTATCTAGGCCTAGCTGGAAGCCAGTCAACTCGTGCTCAAGCCATCCTCTGGTCGCGCTCGTATATAGCCAACTTGAATGCCCCTGGTCAGCTGTGGATTTTAAATATCTATGGTTTTAATTTGTTATTATTCCAGTGTTCTTAGATCACCTACAAGCTAGCTGGTAAAACTAATTTAAAACTCGTTAAACATATTTAGTCATGTGTTTTTATGGAAGGCTGTTGTATAAGTTATGAATAAATGGGTCAACAAACCAAATTCCATAAAGTTTATCATTTCAGTTCGACTTTCGACTTACACGTTATCATTTAGAAATCATGAGAAACAATTTATGGCCAGGTTTATCAGCACATTTCAAACTATTCTAAAGAAATTGCAAATGAATGGGTTTGATAGTATCTTAAACTACTTTGAAATACTGAACGGAAAGGGGTCTTCCATTCGTTCGTCTGAATGGCTTGTGCTGATTTGCTTGGCAGAAGGTGTATTCTAATGCGGTTTATTTGATACCGAATCGAGTTTCATTCCGATACGACTTTATCGTGGTCCACTTGAAGACTCTTTATCCGTTTGTATAATTGTTTCTAAAATCATCATTCTTGTATAAGTCTTTCCCGAACGAGTTCATCCCGGTAGATGCACAGGAGCGAAATGTTTGTTTCAAAGGGTGGATCTAGAAATTTTGGAAAGGGGGATCCGAAACAAAACGTTCTGAAAAGGAGAATCTCTGCTCCAAAAGAGGTGTTTTGCAGTGTTTTTCTTATAAAAAAATTTGAAAAAATGCTGACAAAAGTTGCGGGCCTCCTTGGCCGCTTCCGTTAATCCGCCCCTGGTTCGGTATGAAACCTAATTGCAAGTGCGCGAGTATCATAGAAAAGAGGTACAAGCGCAAATTAGGGAGGTGGATTAACTGTGTTGATCTGCGTATTCAAGTTTTCGATCTTGTAATGTTTAATTTTACTGCATTTCAAATACAGAACGTTTATTTAAACATGGAATGAACTCTGTTATCCGAACCGGAATTAAGTTAACTCACGTGTAATGTTAACACTATTTAAAAGAATGTGGGTAGTATGGACTTTACGGGATTAATACTCACACCTCGCTCCTGTCTCTATCATTGAAAATGTAGAGGTTCTAATTCAATTAGAATAAACTAAAATACAGTTGAACCCCGTTATTTCGAAGTCCCAAGGGAAAGAGAAAATAGTTCGAAACAGCGGGGGGTTGAAATAACCGGTTCAGTATTAAAGAGGTTGTTTCAAGGTTCGGGAGACTGGGTCTAGGAATCAAAATTTTACTTCCAGGAGTGACCTTTTGCAAGCGCGGTGACACTACGCTTTCCCATTCTTGAGGTATATCTGTTTGGAACCCTTGTCCCAAAAGAACTTTCTTTTCTTCCAATTTAATTTGGAAATCTGTCTTTCGGGCGCCCACTGGCACGGCGCAATCCACCATGAGTGGTGATCATTTATTCGAATTCTGTAAACCACATTCGCTGAATTAAGTTACACAAAATAAATATTAAAGGATAACGAATATATATTAATCTGTGGATTTTTTACACAGTTTCTTTGGCAAGAAGCAAGAATTCTTCTGATTTTTGCAAAAGATAACGTACCTGCCACATACACCACTCGATCTCACCACAGAACTTGATTTTTGAAAAGGCGAACCCGAAATCAAGGTTTGATGACTAGAACTTGGTCTCCGGAACCTTGACACAGTCCTTTTAAATACACTATGCTGGTACACCTTTATTGTAATTTCAAAATATTATGCATTCATTCTTGTCTTGGGACATCCTTCAAAGTATTTATAAGTTTTTTCTTCAACAAAACGTAAACTTAACGAACTGTCTTAAAAGCGTAAAACGAGAGCATTATC
Source organism: Bergia puertoricense (assembly GCA_026167885.1). Lineage (NCBI taxonomy): Eukaryota > Metazoa > Cnidaria > Anthozoa > Zoantharia > Parazoanthidae > Bergia > Bergia puertoricense. The sequence continues at coordinate 1,953 of JANSTQ010155830.1, forward strand.
AGCCGAAAGTCCCTCGGAAACTAAAAAACTATTTATTGTTAGTTGATTTTGAGATTTCCGATTTCAAAAATATGTATTTGAGGACCCCCCAGCTGTTGTTTGTTTTATACGGGACCGGCAGATTGAGCCATCCATACTGTAGACAATGAATAAAACTACTGTCACACTGTGTTCTGACACCTTCTGATGTTTGTCAGTCAGCTTTGTAATTAGAGTTCGAAATAAAGGTGTAAAATCCAAGGGAAACAGAAATGAGTTCGAAAATGCGGGGAATTCGAAATAACCGAGTTCAAAATAAACATGGTAAAATGACTCAAAAAGTTAGGCTAAAACCAAGGGAACAAATATTAGTTCGAAATAACGGGAAATTCGAAACAACCGAGTTCGAAATAGGAGGTAAAACTGTAGTGTAATAAAATAGAATCGTGAATTGTTACGACATCAACACTTTCAGAAAATCTGATATACTGAATGGACGCTACAAAAAATGTAACGTCATTCGTATTTTCATTTTTTCAAAACTTAAATAAAAGTAAAACTTGTTTAAGACTACATAACCTTGTAAATATAGATACATCGTAACCCAGTCTTAAGTTTAAGCAATTGTTTCGTAATTTATAGAATAGATCTTACAAATATTGTAAATAAAATTGAGTTAGTCTTAAAGTTGTATATTGAGCTATTAAATTATAACATATTAAAAATTCATATATTGAATTATCTAACTACGTATGTATCTTTGAGGGTTTTCCTTTTCTTTGTTTATCATTGACAGTGTTAACTTTTAGAACATGATAGAGGATTTTCAGACTCTGTTAAATAGTTTATCTACATCTGGAACCCTAGCAATAACACAGTCTTAATTTCAGTAGTTTTAATTAACGTATGTATAATTCCACGAGTGTAAATAAAAATAGTTATTGTTGTTGTTGTTGTTGTTGTTGTTGATGATGATGATGATGATAATGATGATGATGATGATGATGATGATGATGATGATGATATAAACACAAAGCGGTATCGGCTTAGGGTATAGCTTAATCAGTTGTCTTCAACCGTTAATAAACACGGCTGGGCTTGCCAGACTAGAGCTTTCCAATCAGTAAGTCGATCATAAAAGCTATTACCTGGCACAAGAAATGAAATCGCACAAAAACAAACGATTGTCTCAAATGTTTTCCAGTCGCTTATTGCGTCTGCTTTAAATAAAACTCAACTCATGATCTAACAATTCCCATTTCTTGTTTAAATATCAGTTTACTATATAGTTGTTTTTTACTCAATCGTTTACACTACTTTTAACCCTGGTGTTCCTGTCATGAGGAAATATTTCTTTACTTATTGCACTTTGATGTGTATTGCTGTAAAGATATAATCATAATTTGCTGTTTTTGTTTCAAGCAGCGAAGCAACTTAAATAAAATGAAATAAAAACTTTTTTTGGGCACATTTGAGGGGTTTTTAAAATTTGACTTTGAGCTCAAAAATTGTATTTTACAAATGCACTTCGCGTTATTTAACTCTGTCTCCCGTGATTTGACAAACGTAAAATGCCACATAATCTAACGTAGCGTCCCATCATACCAAAAAAGATGGTGGCTATACATTTAACCACAATGCCTTGCGAACCTAACTCAGCGAAAAGATGAACATGGACGCCCATTGTTTGGGAAACTTGTCCGTGCCGACTAAAAACATTGTGTATGCAAGGTTTGAATATTTCAGATCCTTTCTGTACGTTTTTATGAGCGTTTTCAGGCTTTTTGCGCGCTAGGAATCACGGTTAATGTACCAGTCACTATCTTTTTTGTTACGGTCAATATTGAAACCTCGGGAAGTTTGAAACTTTAAGAAATTATTCTGAAGTCAACTGGTTGACTTGATGCTTTTATATGGCATTGAATGCAAATATTATTGCATCAAATAAAATATTAATTATTGCTATGGAACACAAAGTGCTGACCCGAAGTACGAAAGACTTAAAAAGTACAACTCTCATTCCTTTCCGCGTTCGAGAAAGGAAAGCTAAGGAAGGAAGGAGGAAATCCAGTTATAGGTAGAGTGTTTGCACAAATGTTGTGTTTTCAGTTAAACTACGTTTGGAAACTGAACAACAAATTATGGAAACGTCACACTTTAAGCTTATCATCCTTTAATAAAAAAACCGCGTTGCAACTTTCACCGTGTTTTCATTACAAGGCAATTAAAATAATTATCATAAAATATTTATTAATTGATGAAGTGTTTTTCTGCCCAAAGGCAAAAAAGTATTGTCTATTTGCAATTATTTTATGAGCAGATGGAAACGAGCTTCGCTTAATTCGGCTTTGCTAGCCGGTATCTGACACTGTCACAAATTGAAATAATTACGTATTCTTGTTTTCTGACTACCTGACAACAAACAAAGCAGTAGCATCTGCTAAAAAAAATTGGAGCAGACAATCACTTGGTGTTTTACTGGGGTTTAATCGAAGCTGAATATTTAGCTACTGTCCAAAACAAGAGAAGAGTAACATCGGTGAAAGGATCGCATTGTAGGCGATCGATTTGCTGACGCCAATGTTTAAATTATGCTTTGTTAGCAAACGACATTACGTAGACTGAATTGAATTCAAAACGTGAAAAAAAACTTGTCAAATGTAATATATAGTCAAAAAACATTTGATCGCTTTCCATGCAGTTTCTAAAATGATATCGGTTATCCAAAAAACAAAGCAAAATAGCTGGGTGGCAAAATCGTTAATAAGCGGACTTATATTTACTGACCAAACATATTTAAACCTCTTGCAATGTTTTTCTAGCTAGTTTATGGCCTTGGGCATGTATGACAATGAGTCATTAAATATAAATGTAGATTCGCCTATAGGTCTCAGCGAAAATATTAAAATACATCACGTGGGGTATTTTTGATAAGTCTGTTGGAGATCAGCTCGAGGTGTGATATCAGGTAAAACAGCTTTTGTAGATTTCTGCTGTCAAACAGGTGAGAATTATAACCGCCATTTTTTAGCCTTTTACATTTGATAGTTTTACGTGGAATTGTCACGATTTGTATACAAAACAGCTTAATATTTTACAATTTTACAAAACGGCAACGATGATCAGTAGTAAATATGAAACAAAGAACGAAGCAAAAGTCGAATTTACCAGCACGAAAATTTCAGCTGTCCACTATAGCAGCTATCCAAAGAAAGAAAAACATTGCGTTTACCAACGACTTTAGGAGGTGAGTTTTATAACTGCTATCAAACAGTTAGGTGTTCATTCAATGCAAGAAAGTAATAAGCGATGAAAAAAGCTAAACAGCAAGTTTGTTCTGTTCATTAAAAGTTGGGAAGTTCTTATATTCCCACTAAGTCTAATTGATCTAACTAGCAGAGAGCAAAGTAAGAACCACAGACAAGAAGACTTTCACCTGTTTTAAAACCTAGTTTTAACATAATAAAAATATTCGATCTTGAGTTTCACTCAAGATAATAAGCGCTTTTTGTCAGTGACAAGCAGGCTATATAAAAATGATGAAGAGGATTTATATAAATAATTGAGAATGAAATTAGAACTATCCATGCATGTTCGCGGTAAGAAAGCGTTCTTCTAGCTACGCAATGGCACAATAGATCAAATAGAAATGAAAATTATACAGTGTCCAAATGATAATAATTTTTATATCTTTCAGAGTTGCTACTGAGACTTTATCAACTCGGACTCTGTAGTCTCGTAGGCTGCTCACAGTATTGGATGCCTTTGGAAACAAAGATTTAAGTGAGTCTCTCTTCGTTCAATTTTCTTCACATTTTATTTGCTAACACCTAAAAATCTTTATTACACGAATTTGTTTTAGGCTACGGTAAGGTAGGATTAGCAGAAGGAAAACTTTATTTAAACATCAGTATGGACATCAGTTAACAATACAAAAAACAAATATTTCTTGTATTGGTGAGAAAGGTTGTTTTCTTTCAAAAAGATGTTTTCACTGGTAATAAAAGGAACATTGTAGCTAGTTTAAAAGCTCTAACGAGTTGAATTGATGTTTTTGTCTACTTGTTTCACATTTTTCAGGTTAAACTTGAAATGGCAGGGTTAAACGGAATCAAAGAGATTTTGAACGTCACACTTAACAGAACATCGTTTGTCCACTACTGTGATGGATCAGAGCCACCTAAAATGGTTACCGTTTCAACTTTGTCTGTTTTTATGGTGTGGTCATTGATCGGGAATTCCTTCGTTGTTGCAGTATTCTACAGGAACAAGTCCTTGAGGACACCCGTGCATTATTTCATGGTTAACATGGCCGTTTCTGAGTTAATAATTCCCGTAGTTGTTCTGCCATGGCGGATAACTGAGGCGTATCATGATGGTTTATGGCTGGTAGATGGAGTGCTAGGTTCTATTCTGTGTAAGTTTGTGTGGTTTGCTTGGGAAGTATCCCTCCTCGAGTCTCTCCTTATCATGGTGGTGATTGCAGTTGATAGGTTCCATTCCGTATTTTTTGCTACAAAGCCAGCGTTAATCTCTCGAAGGATGTGTTATCTTATTAATGTTGTAACATGGCTTATCTCCGTGGCGTCCCGGTCGTATGACTTCTATGGAATCGAATTAGTTCGTTATGACACAGAACTGTATTGTTATATTCATACGATGGACTTGGCGAAGGAAATCGACATATCGTGGTTATGCTTTGCTTTCTTATCAGCAATTGTGTTAACGGTGCTATATTCAAGCATTAGTGTATTCTTATATCAACAGAAGTCAAAATTTAAATTAGCACCTGAAATAATTCGGAATCGAGCAAAGAGAAACCGAAGAATCACGCGAATGTTATTGATTGTAGTAGTTGTATTCTATGTGGAGTTGTTTCCATTCAATACTATGCTTATCTTGTTTTATTTCAAACCCAACACAAGAATGTCGTGCCTTTTTATGTGGTTAAGTGATACTCTCGTATATGTACTGTGTCCTGTGGTCAACCCTGTAGTATATTTTGTGTTTAACGAAGATTATCGCCGAGGCTTCAGAGAGCTGATGTGTTGTCCATTGCCCTGTATCAACAAGTGTCAGAGCTGTATTCATCCGTCCGTGTCACCCATGTTTGGGAGCGATGCCCCGGATGCTGGACAAGCAAACGTTGTTGAAAACATTGAGCGTCAGGAAAATCGTAGCTTATAATGAGCTTATGATGCGAGAACTTGTTCTTTAAAGATTGAGACCTACTAAAACACCTTGCAAAAGGATATGTACAATCACCAAGGACGAGCTAGGACGACCGTAGCTTATAATAAGTTTATCAAAGTGAAGCGGGACTTGTGCCTTTAAAGATTGAGACCTGCTGAAATACATTGAAAAGGGATAGCTACATTTACCAAGGACTGGCAAGGACGACTGTAGCTTATAATATGCTTATCAAAGTGAAGCGAGAACTTGTGCCTTTAAAGATTGAAACGTATTAAAATACCTTGCAAACGGATGTGTACTTACCAAGGACTAACAAGGACGACCGTAGCTCGTAATAAGCTTATGAAGTGGGAACTTGTGTCTTTAAAGATTGAGACCTACTGCCGGGAACACCTTGCAAAGGGATATGCAGTTTACCAACTAAAGGATTAGCTAGGACAACCGTAGCTTATAATAAGCTTACATGAAGTAGGAACTTGTGTCGAAACACCTTGCAAAGGGATATGTACATTAACCAAAGGCCTGACAAGAACGACCGTAGCTTATGATAAGCTTATGAGGCGGGAACTTGTGTCTTTAAACATTGAGACCTACTGAAACACCTTGCAAAGGGATATGCACATTTACCAGGGACTGGCAAGAACGATTGTAGCTTAAGCAACGGGAACGTCAACGAGAACTTTATAAAATAAAATAAACTTCATCATAAAATGCAATAACTTCACGTGGGAATGCAACCACTTGGCTATACTTTTCCACCGTCTTCTTCAGAAAACGCAGAAACGCTCTATTTGTGTTTTAATAAAGAACATAAACCGCAGAATAAAAACCTTTTCAATCTTTATGCTGCTTCAAAGTTAAGCTTCCAGCTTTTCATTTTCACACTCCTTCACCTGCACAAAACAAAAAAAGACTGGAATAAGTTATGTAAAAAAGAAAAAGGAAAACAGGAAGTTGAAAATCCTACAGCCGTCTTCCGTTGACGTTCGCGTCCTGGTTGCTTAAGCTATCTTATGTGCTTATGAAGTGGAAACTTGTGCCTTTAAATATCAAGACCAACTAAAACACCTTGCAAAGCTTAAGGTACAATAGACCAGTTTCGTATTCCCAGTTGTCGCTGATAACAATGACTGTAGACTCGTTTTTGCAGACTCGACTTGATGTTAAATATTCATAAATTCTCGTGTAGATGTGAGTTATTCACAACTCTGTGTACTGTTGGAGATTCGGATCTCGCCAGTATTTATGTAGATTCAACACCAAGTTGAGGCTAACACTGCAAAAACGAGTCTGTAGTCATTGTAATCAGCGGCAAATGGGAATACGAAACTGGTTTATTACCACAGACTGGCTGGGACGTCATCGTTATTAGTGTTTCTTTAGAACTGTTGACTCTGTCTATCATCACACATACGGTTTGTTTGAGTCACGAATGGTCGTTGCTAAGCAGCACTTGGTTGGTAGCCTTAGGAAGCGTTTTATGGTCTATTCTGAAAACGGACCGGCTGGCACGGCTTTTTTTGGCTAACTCCAGTTTATCCTAAAACTGGAATTACACCATTTCATTTCATCTCTGGAAGTTGCGAAACTAAGAAAAAGTCGGTTTAATGGCACTCCGAGAAAGAATCTCGTGTGTTTTGTGCTCTAGCTTGCGCTTTAGTAAGTAAGTTTTTGACATTTATAACTTTAAAGGTTGTAAACTCGCGTGGAGATTGCAGTTGGTGACAACAACACTCATCAAATTAACACGCCATCCTGGTCGAGTTTCACTCTGGTTCTACTTCCGTTGTAGACCAAAAAACGCAACTTAAATATTTTTTCAGTGACTGAAATAAGTGTCTTACATATAGTCCGAATAACTGTATCCACACAAAAGATAATAGTTTTCTAATTAATAATCAATGGGAAATCGTGCGATAACAAAATGGTGTTGCTATGGCAACAATTTGTTTCAAGCCTATAACCCACCTTATTGGCCCTTATTTAGGTTTTTTTCAGTCTAATCAATTCTTTCATGACCAGAAGATGATGGACTATTGCTGTAAATAATTAAACAATAGTGATCCCCTAAATTCTTTTTGCATTAGTTTGCATAATTAAATATTAAAGACAAACACTCAGCAAGAGAGCAACACGCCTTACTCACAGCATATTTGATAGAACTAACTGGTTGTGAAGTTCAACAAGCTTCAAAAGGAGTATACAAAGTTGCTTTGTTTTATGTTGAACAAACCGTGACCGTACACATTGCTTTGTTTTACGTATGAAACCAAATGTTTCTACTGGCTGGTTGCTCATATGCATTTCTATATCTTTTGTGTTTTGTGCACGGTCAAGGTCAGCAAACAAAAGAAATAGAGAACAAAAACATATAACAAAGAAACTGGCCGAGTTTCATAACCATTCATTCTATTAACTATGGTCACAGGCCATAAGATTTGTCCGAATGATAGGGCACAATAAACTATTTGTGAAACTCGAACATTTTAATAGTAAACACAGCCCCCAGCAACTTTTTAAAAATTATACTTAGCATAAAATGAAACAGACTTGACGCGTGCTTACAGGCTCTATTTCGATTACATCTTTTTATGGCTGGAGACTCATCATCCGGTTTTGTATTTGATTGAACAAGAAGTGCAAAAATCAAGCGCAATCTAAGCGCTTAACGGTGAGGTTAGGTGAGTAATCTTTCATTCTTCTTTTGTTCTTCATTGAAGTGATGCAGAAAAACAAGTCAAATACTATTCCTCATCTCATCAAATTTAGATGTTTTAAGTTCGTCATTGTTTGCCAAACAAACTCTCAAATGTCTAATACGAATTGTATTGAAATTGTATGAAATCAAGAGACCAAGGGTCGAAACGGTTTGAAGGCCTTGCAAAGTTTATGCAATATTTACAAAGCTCGATCTTCGTCAGAAGGTTATTCGTCTTTTCCTTGAATGAGATTTCCCAATTTGTAGGAGAAGAAGTGGCAGTCCATTGGGACTCTAGGATTACACTATACGTTTAGAAAAGTGCATGGGTCTTTTATGAGACCCAATAGAATATCGACAGACTAGACAAATGACTTAAGTTCTCTGTTAACGGACAGTGAGATGAAAGGCGAAACCGAAATAATTTAACCGTTGGCAAGGCCAGGAACAAAACCCCGGGCCTTAGATCGTCTGTCAGAGCTCTAACTACGCTCATACCCAATTTTTTCCAAATTACATGTATGTGAACAAATTTAAAGAAATTTCAGGCTTAGATTCAACCGAAGGCATAGCTCATTATGGACTTTAGACTTTTTCCATGTTCTTTTTTTCTTTGCCAAGGGCCGCGTGTGTCTTTCGCGAGACAAAATATGGGACAAAAATTTCACCGTTGGCAAGGCCAGGAACAAAACCCGGGGCCTTAGATCGGCTGCCAGAGATCTAACTACGCTCGCACACAATTTTTTCCAAGTTTTGACAAATTTAGAGAAATTTCAGGTTTAGATTCAACCGAATGCATAGCCCATTGTGGACTTTAGACTTTTATCATGTGTTTTTTCTTTGCCAAGGGCCGCTTGGGTCTTTCGCGAGACAAGATATATGGGACACAAATTTCACCGTTGGCAAAGCCAGGAATAAAACCCGGGGCCTTAGATCGGCTGTCAGAGATCTAACTACGCTCACACCCGATTTTTTCCAAATTATGTAAACAAATTTAGAGAAATTTCTGGTTTAGATTCAAACGAAGGCATAGCCCATCATGGACTTTAGACTTTTTACCATGTTTTTTTTTTCTTTGCCAAGGGCCGCGTGTGTCATTCACGAGACAAGATGGGGACAACAAGGATAACAAAATGCACAACGTACTAATCTACTCTGGGACCCAAAGTCGCCGTAACTTAAAGCGAATTAAAGCGACATTAGGCGACTTAAGACGACCTAAGGGAGAATCACTTCAATAGCAGTTTTCACACCTATAATACTAGATCTAAGTATAATATTCGTAAATCGTGCGCTAAAAGAAGATGGGGCCACTGGACCTCTCTAAACTTTGCGGCAGATGTCTGGAATGCCTTAGACATTACACTAGGAGAAACACCAACGTGGCGTATCGAAAGCCAAATTCTAATATGTAATTGATATATTTCAAAGTATTTTTACATCTATCTATTTTGAT
>JANSTQ010155863.1:0-11276 GCA_026167885.1 Bergia puertoricense
CCCCCCCCCCCCCCCCCCGGGCCAGATACAAACCTAGTAAATTGTTCAAAACACTAAATCTAAATTTCAGTTTTCACTCATATTTATTTACGATTGACATCTTGTTGGAGGTTCCGCCCTTGGTACCCGGTAACAATGCTTAAAGGACTCGCTTCTCCCACAGAAAAGAAAAACTAAGAAGCATCAAATTAAAACCCATATATAAATATTTAGATCAAAAGTCAAAAATCATTGGCTATTGAGGAAAACCTTCCCCCAAATGTCTGGAAATGGCATTTCAGAACCTCTAAAAATAATTATATAACAATTATATAGCAAACCCCAAGATTCTACTTAGAATTAATTATAAACTCAATTGCCGAACCCCTCCGACTGCCAACAATTTTTTTAAAGCATGGCTTTGATTAATATTACAAAACTCGAAACCACAACGCGACTCTTTGCATTTCTCTGATGTGTTTTTAAAAGTATAACATGTATTCCCTCCTGAAAACTAAAAACCGACTATTCCACATAATCTTACCGTTTTGAACGACTTCAGGACTTCTACAACGGCCTCATCTCTCGTGTGAGTTGCCACTATACTACAAGACAAACACGGCTCAGATATGTCGGTATTCTTGAACACAAAACGGTGGCTTGGAATGGAACTTATATCAAGCTCTGCTGATCTCAATGTTTGATCGAAAGCGAAAACCTTAAATAAACAACGTTAATTAACTGATTAGTTTCATACCATGGGTATCCTACCTTCTCATCTTTGACAGTTTTATCTACAGTTGTGTGCTATAGCAAGTCGCAGGTCGCTTTCCATTTGATCGGTCTGGCCGGTCCGACCAGTCAGTTTTCAAATGGAACGCACGATTTATTAGGACTGGTCCTGGCCAGACTGGCCCTGGTCATAGATTAGAGTGCTCGGTTCTCTCGCTCCGGTCGGCCAAAGCGCGGGAATTTGACAGGTCAGTTGCGGGAAGAAACACACGCGCGCGATTTCTTATCTGTGATTGGCCAGTTTTGTTGGCATTGAACTTTCTATTTGCTGTGGCATTAGAAACAGTTCAGACCAGACAAATGGAAAGCGACCTCAGTATCTCAGTAAGTGAGACAGAAAGCCACGTTAGTTTTCATGTTATTCAAGGCATATAATTTTTGCAAGTTTAACATTTGGTTGATGAGAGGGGACGCCATAGCTCCCAAGTATAATATCGATAAAAAAAAAATGAAAGTTTCTCCTTATAAATACTAATAAGAAACTTTGTTTTCTAGACACATCTGTTTGCTATATAGACATTTGTACAGGAAAGGAGGGAAAATTAAACGATGACTACAGCGGCAGTTAGTTTACTACGTTATGACGTGTTATGACGTTACGTGACGGTTGACGGTGTTAGTTCTTTTTGTTCTGGGAATGCATTTTGAAAATTATATCTTAGGTGGAGGAGGGACGTGGGAGCAATTTGGCCACGAGCCTTGACAAAATAGATGTGACAAATAAAGGTTTATTGTAGCTCTCAGTATCCACTCCGCAGACTGTAATTCTCCTTCGCTGTGACTAGTCTCTTCGAGGGAGAGACCTCTCGCAGCGATGGAGAACAACAGTATGTGGCGAGGCTAGCTGTCAGCTACTGCATAAAATAAAGAAAAGAAAAAGAAAAAACAACAAATTACAATAGATTGCCAGCATTGAAAAATTCATAAATAAAGTTGAGTTAAATAATTTTGAGAGGAACTTTTGTCACAAGCGTTTTCTTTGTTGGTTTGTTAAGCGGCTTGATGGCGAACTAGAATCACACATAATGCTGGAATCTGTTTATATTCTTCTGAATTTCGAGCTCCATCAATGCAGCTGCAGAAGAAAGACTTACCGTCTCCTCCACTCCTTCCAATTTCCACCCAGACTGAATACCTCGGACTGTGATCTTGATATCAGACTGTTCTTCTGCTGACACGAACAGCACAGCCATGGGTGCCAACATGTTCTTCCCTTGAGCTTCCTGTCTCGCACAGATACCCTTTAGAGGTAGGTCAGACATAATCATGTCAGTCTCCTTAAACTAAGCATTGGGTCACCAAAACTTGTTCCCTTTCAGGAATTCGGTAATAAAACAAAAACAAAATCAATAACTTTTGTTTTGTTATGTTTCGACACTGCTTTACCTCAAACGCATTCTGGGTGTCGTCTATGAGGAACACAAACACTTCCACCCTCCCTTCCTGGGGCCAGTGTTTGGCGAAGGTTATCAGCTGCATCCGTTTCTTGCTGCCTTCTCCTGGAGTTCCAAAAGCTGCCAAGATAAGGTTATTAGGACAATTGGACTGATTTAGATTAACGATGAGATCGGTTTTCGTCTCCACTACCTTAGCGTTGGGGCACTTCTCTAGTACGTTGGTCCACTTTGGCAAAGACCGCTGGGCAGACTGTGTGACATCTCGGCATTTCACCTTTAAAAGTAAATGTAGAGTCAAAGGTGCTGCGGCCAGTTATCCAATTGCATCGTATTTAGTGCTGAATCACGTGCAAAAAACGTAAATCACGAGTTCGGGGGGATGGAGTAAGAATGAAAACATTGTAAAAACCTAAATTAATCGAAGAATTTATAGCGAAACAAAATATTCTCACATTATTCTGTAAAAACAACGTGTTTTACGAGTCTAAATTGTAATGGCATACGACTGGGACATAAAATCGATATTGATATTAAAAGTAACAGGGAGATGACACTAAACACGCATGTATATGTATGATTGTGCTTTTTGTGTCCGTAGGCATGAGCGTGAGTTATGGAGGAGAGCTAGCGTTATTTTTCGACCTTTTTTAAAAATAAGTGTTTCAAGAGTTGAACTGTGTACAGCTTCCAGTCACAAAATCACAAACAATCCCACAATGCAGTGGCGAACTAATCTACTTACCGCAAGTTTCCACTTTGCTGGAGTTTCACGCAGTGCAGAGTGTTCGATGACAAGTGCGCCATTGGAAGCGACATACTCTTTACTGATTTGAAGCTCTGCGCTCTTACGGGGACATGTCTGCCCTGCATCGAATATACGTGTTAGCTTTACGTTCCATGTTGATATATACTTTTGAGGGAAACTAAAATACAGACGACTGCCCTTACATCACGCTAGCAAATCGACTAGAACAGATTTTAACTATATTCAGACTGGGCTTTTTTGGCGTTCCTGGGACTTGGGGGGGGGGGAGCTGAAAGTGCCCGCGGCCAATAACTCCAAAACTATTAAAGGTATCAAAACTAAATTTGCTATGGTAAAACCTTAAGTAAAAACTAATGTAATGATTTATTGTTTTAACAGCTATGACGCCATATGAAGTCACAAATCCGCCATCTTTAAATTGTTGGCGTCCATCTTGGATTTTTTGATGACATCAAAAAGTGCCACAATTGATGCAAAATGATTGAAAATATGTTGGGATGAATTGAAAGAAGCAAAATCCATAAAATGCAAGCACATAAAGTGAAGAAAACTAGAATAACCAAAGAAAATTCTGAAAATAAAAGAAAAAAAAGGATGACCTGTCAGTTTAAAAATGGGTTGCTCTGGAGATAGGGTAATCAGTGACCACAAGTTTGACACACTAAAATGTTCTTCGATAAATTTCAGGAAAAGTCACAAAATCCTGGCCCCCCCCCTCCCCCCCAGTCTGAATAGGGTTAACGCTATTCAAACTGTGGGAGGACTTAAAGTGCCTCGTCCTTTAATTAACAAATCCATTAGCGTTAATGCTATCCGTACCAAATTTGCAGTACTAGTTAACTGAGTCAATGTAGCTACAGAAATTATTAATTAATTAAGCCAATTATGATAAGGAAATCAATGAAAATTTTCCCTGACATTTCATTCAGTAGTAGTTGAGATAGAAACACGCTAATCAGTAAATTTTAACTTTTACACATAAAAAGTTCAGGGCCGGCAGAGCGAGGTTGATATTGGAGGGGCCGCACAACTAGTGAGCACCGAAGCGGCGTGCTTTCCTGGGAAGTCCGCCGGAAAATTTTGATCAGTTTCGTAGTCTATAATCCCATTCTTGAATTCTCAGAGCATTATGGTTTTATTCTGCCAACTTTAGATGATTTCTTCTGATATATTTCGATTTGTTAAAAATTTATTCCTTTGATCAAAAGCTTACCACTGGCCATGGCACTAAAATTGCCAATTTATGGTGTGTCATCAGGTTGACCCGGTTTGTACATGAACAGTAAGTCCAAAACTTTCATTTTCAACATTATGCACACATTGTTTTTTTTTAAAAAGTTGATAATTGAGCAATATGTTTGTTATCCGAGTCTGTCGTTATCGTTGACAATACGATTTAAGTTCCCAATAGATCCAACATAAGAAACATAATTTCCCAATTTTCAACCTTACGTATGACGGCCTGGACCATGAGAAAAATTAAAGTACATTACAACAAGTTGTTGCCAAAAAAACACTGCGTGAAAGTTGGACCCATTCACCATCCTCTCCTGCTCCGCCGGACCTGATGCTTCTTAATAAATTCCAAGAAAATCAACTTATTTGGAGTTCTTCCTAAAGTTAACGGTTTCTTATTTAGGGAGGGATGAATACGACGCGGGCACTTTGTCCTCTCCCCAGTAAACTGTAAAGGGCAAAACTAGGCCTATAATAGCCAAGTACATCAGAACTCAAACAAAAAACCTGAGGGGTACGAAGTATGGTGTAGCCGAAGACTTTCTTAAAAATTTCTGGAAATAAGAAGGGAACTGTTATCCTATTTGAGAGAAGCAAAGGACAGAGGCAAAGAGCTACACTCAAGTATGATAAATTAACTGTAGATGAAAAGCTCTTGCATCACCCAAATCAAGTTTCCTTGCCTTTAATACAGTAGCTGGACCAGCCAACTGCAAGAGCTTCCAGAAAGTTAAAACAAAGATAAGGCTCAAAGGGAGCATAAAAACATTTTAGAAGTTATTTATTTACTGATGCTCTGTTGGTTCTGTACACATCTAGTGTTCGGATTTTATTTCTCTAATACCGTTCCCGAATCTCGATTAGCATCTCATTATATATAGCCTTGTTTGTCCATGTTTATTCGTGTGCCTTTTTGCCAAAAAGAATATACAGATTGAAATCAGAATGCGTAATATGTTACTTTAAAACTAGTAAAATTGCAGCCTTTGGAATGCGAAAAATAATATTGGAAAGTAATGAATATGTCTGAAAATAATCTTAATCTGATCAGCTTCTCTCCTTAACCCTATCTGGCCCGGGTTTTTTTGTGGTTCCTGGGCCCGGGGGAGGCAGGAAGTGGTTATCTCGGGATTACCCTGGGTGCCAGAGGTTAGAATCGCTCATTCGAGAGCCGGCGAAGCCGATGAGCGAGTGTGAGGCCCCGTAGGGTCGATCGCGAATCGAACCTCTGGCAACGAGCGTACGATTTCACAGTTCCAGATGAACTTTGGTCACTTTTGATTGACACATGAAAATAAGTTGATGTGACGTAAACAACATGCTCCAAATATAACACTGCATTTTCCTTCTCTTAAGCCTTTCTCGTCCACGTTTTCTCTTGACAAACTTGCTGCTGGTATTCTTCGTGAATTACACTCCCTCAAATGAGGTTCGACGAGCGAAACCAACGGTCAAATGACATTCAGTACAGGCTTGGAAATGTAGTTTTCCAGGCCTCGTGCACTAATCCTACTAATAACCTCCGGAACGATTTGAAAAACTAAGATTTCCCGAAGCCGGTCGGGAGTACCGTAAACACGCCCTTCTTGAAAATGTATTGTAACACTGAATTTATCTGCTTAAGACAGTTAAATTAGGAAATTTTGCTCTTACAGCTTGTGCAAGAACGATACTTGCTTCTTCTCCAATGTGTGTAAATTGAACTGTTTCTTTCTGTCAACAGCGTAGCAACAGCCAAAATCACGCTTCACGTGGTTTCCCGGCCATGTTCAGTACACATGATAGTGGTATGGCGTGTATTGTTAGCAGCCAATGGGGTCGGTTTCAGAAAATGTTTATCGCTTATCCAATGACCATTGTGGTCCATATTGTGGACTAGACGATAGTAACCGTCCCAACATTGGCTCGGCGACCTCTCACGATCGTGCGCTCCTTGCCAGAGGTTCGATTCGCGATCGGCCCTTCGGGCCTCACGCTCGCTCAGCAGGCTTCGCCGGCTCTCGAATGAGCGTGTCCAACCTCTGACACCCAGGGTATCTCGGGATACTCCGAGGTCACTCGATGTGCAGTGTTAAACAGCTAGTCGAAAGTTTTTATTTCACAGCATTTGCTCGAAGCACTTCTTCTAAAACCAAAATTTTTTGAGTGATTCAAAAAATAAGACAAGCTTTTAAAAAACTCCTGTCGTTATAGTAACTAACGAGCTTGTTTTATTCTTTGAATCACTAAAAGTTTTGGTTTTGATAGAAGTGCTTCGAGCAAGTGCTGTGAAATAAAAACACTCGACTAGCTAATAAGCTAGTGTGGACACACGCACGTCCAATTTCAAAGAGCATAAAATGCGGGAAATTTGTGACATCGGCCAATCTTGTTGCAAGTGCGTTGCGGTGGCAACGAGTTACGAGTAATTCGACTGACATCACAGTGCACGCAACCCGCATTCCGGAGACATTCCCCAGGACAACTTGTGCAAGTGTAATCTGACATGGTGACTAATATGTTTAAAAACTATATAAAAGTCGAATCATCCTTAAATCCTAGATGTCCATAATCGTTTTCCTTCATAATTATCTGTAATATCTTGGTATATTGTGCCTGTCATTTTTTTTTTATCAATAACTGATGAATACAAATATATATATATATTTATTAGGTAATTCTTACTTTTCTTTAACCGTCATCGCTGTTATAATTATGATTAGTTTTTAAAGTGGTGCAGTTGAAGTGGAACTGGGCTGAAATCAAACGGAGTTTTAGCAAGTAGCACAAGAATAAAGGTGACTTTCAATAAATTACATGTATAGCATTAAGTCAGCATAGCATTACAATATATACCTTCTGCTTCTTGCTTTTGCATTTTCGTCTGATATGATATGCAGTAAAAATGCAATCAAATGACTTGAGTTCTTAATCTTTGTTTATTGGCAGTGAAGCAGCAGTCGGTCGAGAGAAGGCCAAAGAACGGAGATTGGAAAAAGTTGGACTTACATATCAGAGCATGATAATATTAAGATACTAAAATAAATCAACAAAACAAATGACATCACCCTAGGGAGACTTGTATTGTTCTTAATACACATGATTAGCATTGCGAAAGGTCGGCGGATATTGTTTACATCCAAATATGCTTTAAAAAAATCCCTTGGAAGTGCTTTTCTATACTCTGTTCGACAAATGATAGTTGGTGTTGATCCATCAAACTTGAAGATAAAAACTGAGCAAAAATAATAAATTGTGCTGTGTTTAGGTCAAACATTTTCTTAACTACAAATTCAGCACTTTCGATATTATAAAAAGGGAATTTTCCCTTTTAAATGTGTCGCGTTTCACATTCAGCTCGAGAGGGGAAACCCCTTAATATCAGAAAATTTATCATCCAATCACACGTAAGGAATCTGAGGGCTTGGCCAAAATACTTTTCTCCGTACAGGGAAATTTCCCTATTTACTCAGTCAATAATTTTATGCTTACGAAGCATATTTTATTGATTTGTAAACATTCAAAAGAGCCAGAAAATAAAATTTTCGTTTTAAATTTCATTTTCATTTTGCTTCGATTCTCATGACGATAATTAACTAAATCTCTAGAACTCTTTTCATAAATGTATACAGAAAAATACGTTTGCCCTCATGCTTGGTCGAACACAATTTGCTTATGATTAGCACTTACAATAGTGAACCTCACATGATTGGGAAAGCCCCCTTTTAGTTCTCTCAAAAACATTTGTTCAAAGCTTACCGTATAAGAAGATGGTGGTAAGTTAACACTATACTTATCGGCCCATGGATGAGTAGAGCTAACTTGCTGAAAAACAAATCAAGCCCCAGGGTTTCGATTTGTGGTGTGAGTAGAGCCAAAAAAAAAAAAAGAAGCCCAACGCTAATAAACGCCGAAAGTACGTGATTAACTCTTGGGTTTAAAAATCATTGGAGATACAACTTTATTTACAAAAGAGTAAAGCCACTGTCGAGTATCGACTGTCTGTTTGCAAGCGATTAGTCAGTTATTCACATCAATCTATTGCCGTCTAACTCAAGGTAGGTTCTGTGTTTCTAAAAACACTTCCTCCTTATAGATTAAGTCGTCTGTCTAAACTTGGCGATCTATTACTTATTTATTTCTGTTAATATTACCGTTCTGAACTAGCAGCTCTGCGCGCTGGTTCTTATTAAAGTTTAATAGGCTGTGTAGTTCGCACCTGATTACAAATATTGTCTTTTCTTTTTCAATATTTAGTTATCTGTCAATTTCACATGGAAGGTCACAAGCGATTGGCTGTAATTATATGCCCACTGAAGGTGCTTATACAGTGTCTATCCGTCACTGAAAAGTTTCAGGCCTGAAAACGAAAGACCAACCTTGCGAAAACGCCAAAACACAGCTGGCATTTAAATTTAGAAGCTTGCGAGTATGAAGCCTAGTCCGTATCTAGTTTCTTGTTTGACTTCCGCACCAGACCAAAATACAAAGATCTACAAACAAATTTTAGCCTTTTAAGTTTGTTTGATAATTTTTGATTGTAACTGTAGTGGTTTTTTTTCACAGTTTTAAATAACTTGTCTGTATGTTTCAATCGGCCACCAGTCGGGGTAATCCCCAGCTGATGTCATTATCATGTCACTTGACAGCCATATATGGCGAGCCACGTTGAAGAGAGAACGCATCTTTCTTACTTGGGTCTGTTCCCACGAAAGGTTTTTGAGATCTATTGTTAGAAAGGAAGCGATTTTTATTTGCAACACGATTGGTTCCTTTTACACACGTGATATCTGATCAAGCCGTTTGAAATTCCCTCGCTTGTTTGTTGGGAGAGAAAATGGCCGATGCGGAGTGTTCTGACATTTTATTCAAAAATACATCAGTTAAGAAGAACTTTGTTGTAATTTTCAAGATTGTGGCTTAGTCAAGACTGTTTTGAGCATATTGAAGTCGGCAAGAAGTTGGAGGTCTCTCTTGTTCAAAACTAATTTATTTCACTTCCAAACGCTCAGTTTAAAAATCCATGAAAGAAGTAGTAGTTGTAACGCAAACTAGTTGTAGCACAATTTCCTTTTCAAATGTCGAAATAACGGGTCGAAAAGATGGTTTGAGTGTTAGGTACGAGTCAATTCCAAAAGTGCCCATCCCCCCTCCCCCGGGGGACAGATCCACGGGCATTTGACATTTATTTATTTATTTATTTATTTATTTGGTCAAACCGCCACGAAAGCCCTTTCTTTAGTCAAATACCCCGCTCTCAAGGGATTCCTTAGGTATCAAATGCCCGGCCCCTAGAAGCGGGGGTTTGGAAACCTTTCCGAATTTATTTTTTCATAGTAGGACTATAGAAGAGCATGGAAAACAAAATTATTGTTCAGCGTCAAAGTCTCAAATTAAAGTTTCCTGGGTATCATGGCCCAAATCCCCCACAAGCTTACGCTTTAACGATCTGTCGGGTCTGGTCCGAGTTTTTCTTGGTTCCATTACTGCAGAAAGTGACACTTCAGTTATAAGGAGAAACATGTTACAATTACATGTAACAATGGAATATATTTATTAAATTCGTGTAATAAATTCGTGCAGCAACGCATTACAGTATCATAGATCAACAAAACCACTTTTCAGTATATCAAATAGCAAAACAAGTAAGTCTCCTGTAAATATTAAACGTGTAATGCCTCTGCAAAAGTGACTAGTAATCTCCAAGTTAACAGTTCTTGTAGTTTATATTCTTGTATTATATTTTTATTATTATTTTCTTAATATAATACTTCACTGATTTCACGTGGCTACAAAATAGAAATGAAAAAGACGTCTAGCTTGTAGTACCTTCTTGATTGATAATGATGCATATAGGCCATTGTTCTTGCGACATTTACACTCCAGTGAGCGAACCAGAATAAATTATAAAGGTTCTATAAAATATAGCTGTTTCATAATTATTCAAATGAGAGCAGAAACTTTCTTGTAATTGGCTGAAGGAAAGTCCCAACGGGAAGCTGAGGCCAACGCTACCAAACTCATTATCTAGAAAGGGTGTTACTGGAAAACAAAAGTCCCATTAAACTATTGTTAAAGTGGTCGCAGAAAATTACAATTGTCGATAACCTCAGAAGTCTTTAACTGTTTATCCCTGCCTGCGCGCATTAACGCGTCAAGTTGTTTAAAAACAAACTTTGCGTTTTGGCGCGTGACTTAAGCAAGTGGCTGCAGTCACTTCTTAGCATCTAGTAATAGCAACGATAGTTATGATTTATAAACTTGTTATGTCTCACAAACTGTGCAAACGGCTCAAGTTGGTGTTTGTTTCAAGATATGCTTTAGCTACTTAAAAATAAACCAGTTTTTGTTATTAAACACCGTTTACCAACGCAGGGCCGTAGCCAGCTATGTGCAGAGGAGGCAAAAGCCTCCCCTAAAATTTTTGATCCTTGTTGATTTTACAGAGTTTTAAAAACATTTAAAGAAACTGAAGAAAAATCGGTTTTAGTTTTTGCCTCCTCTAAATTTGAAGTCTGGCTACTGCCCTGTAACGACAGATCAAACGTTGATTTCAGACACATAACTTTGATATAGCAAACTGAAAAAACCATTCTACTGCTGATTAGTGTTGCTTGTCTTGTTTTCGTGGTTGTTACTGATTTGTTTTCTCAGATTAGATGCCAATCGGGCTCCTATGCACAGCTGTGTGTCATAATTGCCTGAACAGATAAACAAAGAGATACACCTGAAGTAAAGGCTTCAGGTTAGCGATCGAAAATAAAAGACAGGCAATTCAGAGGAGGAAAAAAAACAATCTTATTTTGTTATTTGAGAAACAAATTATAATATATCGCACACCATTCGAACGGTTACCGTAAGAAAAAAGTTACCTGAATAAAACAACCCAAAACTCACAACAATGCAAGGGCCGCGGAGCAGTTCTAAAACTTTTAGGGGGGCTGATTTTGGCCGAGCGGGCGCCGAAGGCGCGAGCGAATTCTAGGAGGGTCCGGGGGCATGCTCCCTCGGGAAATTTTGAAATTTGCATTGCTGAAATTGCTAGAAATTCACTAAAATATTGAAACCTAGCACAGATGTTCCTCCCGTGCGAGCACTAGAAACTGTCACTGAGAAGGCAAAATTTT